>NW_010729234.1:37231-77337 GCF_000365185.1 Nelumbo nucifera | reverse complement strand
ACATTTAAAACTAACACGAGTCTCTATAAGTGTCCAGTTTTAGGGTCTTACACAGAATTATACCAAACAACATGAATCAAACATGCACTTTATTTATTTACACTAAATAACAAAAGTACATCAAATCGGATTGAAGCTAAGGGCATACAAAACTGTCTAACATCTACGATCTCCTATATGGAGACAACAAAGGAACTATGGGAAGATCTTCGGGAACGGTTCGCCAACGGGAATGATCTACGGATTCACCAATTGAAGAGTGACTTGGCCAATTGCAAACAAGAAGGTATGATTGTATCCGCATATTATGGGAAGATGAAGACCATGTGGGAGGAGTTGGCTGGGTATGTGAAGAACCCACAATGCGCGTGTGGTGGATGCAAGTGTGGAGCAGCGACCGAGCTGACGTTGGAGCGGGAAAAGGAGAAAATTCATCAATTCCTCATGGGTCTTGACAGTGCAGTTTATGGTAGTGTTAGATCGAATATTTTGAGTACAGAACCTTTACCTTCTTTGAACCGAATATATGCAATAATTGTGCAAGAAGAACGACACAAAACGGTGGCTCGAGCACGTGAAGAACGAGTAGAGGCTGTAGGATTTGCTGTGCAAACTGGAAATAGAACCAAATCTCAGAACAAGGATGAGAAGACGTGCTCTCACTATGGGAAAATTGGACATGAGGTACTCGAATGCTTCCAGCTTGTAGGCTACCCAGATTGGTGGTTTGCAGGCAAAGGAGGTCGCTTTGGTGGTCGTAGAGGATGAGGAGGTCGAGGCACGGGAACCGGAAGAGGTCGAGGAGGATCTGGTTCAGTGGCGGCCAATGCTGTCCAAACACCAGAAAACTGCGGCACCAGCACCACTGCTGCGGCTGTACGGACCAGTGATAAAGCTGGTTTTCTTGGACTTAATGATGAACAATGGGCAACATTAATGACGATGATCAATTCACACAAGGAATCCACTTCAGAAAAATTGACGGGTAAGAAAATGTGGTTGATTGATTCAGGGTGTTCTCATAATATGATCGGGAATTTGGAGCTATTGAAGAATGTGCATGAAATTGCTCCTTGCGCCGTTGGACTTCCTGATGGAAAGAATATGATGGCGTTGCAAGAAGGAGAAGTGCAGCTTGGGAAAGGATTGAACTTAAAACATGTTTTATATGTTCCCAACTTGAATTGCAATTTGATATCTGTGTCTTAATTTATTGATGAATTAAAATGTACAGTCACGTTTTCTGACAATTTATGTGTAATGCAGGACTCCACTTCGAGGACAGTGATTGGTGTGGGTGAGAAGCGTGATGGGGTCTATCTTTGGCACTGTGTGGCAAGGACAAGTGAATGCAGGTTGGCAAAGGTGGATTCATATGAGCTGTGGCACAGGCGAATGGGACATCCCTCAAAACAAGTTGTTAGTCTACTTCCTACTATTAAAAATAAACTTGCTAGTCAAGAAACATCCAATGAGTTGTGTGATATTTGTTTAAGAGCTAAACAAACTCGTGATGTGTTTCCTCTAAGTTCTAATAAAGCTTCTGCACCTTTTGCCTTAATTCACTGTGATGTTTGGGGACCATATCGTACTCTTGCTTCATGTGGTGCTATATATTTCCTGACCATCGTTGATGATTACTCACGGGCAGTGTGGATTTATTTAATGGCAGAAAAGAGTGAAGTTGGTGCTAATATTGTGAAATTTTGTACCATGGTAATGACCCAATTCGACAGTAAGGTTAGGGTGATAAGAAGTGATAATGGGTCGGAATTTGTAGCCTTGAGTAATTACTATAATATTCATGGCATCATTCAACAAACATCTTGTGTAGGGACACCTCAGCAAAACGGCAGGGTAGAACGCAAGCATCGACACATTCTGAATGTTGCACGTGCTTTGCGTTTTCAAGCAAATTTACTGGTGAGTTTTTGGGGTGAATGTGTGTTGACTGCTGGGTACCTAATTAACCGTACTCCAAGTTCTTTACTTGATGGAAAGAGTCCATGTGAATTGCTGTTTGGGAAGGAACCAACTTACCAACATATTCGTGTTTTTTGGTGTTTATGTCATGCTCATTATCAGGGGCGTGACAAAGACAAGTTTGGTTTTCGAAGTCGAATGTGCATATTTGTTGGGTACCCTTTCGGTAAGAAAGGATGGAAACTCTATGACTTAGATACAAATGAGTTCTTTGTATCTAGAGATGTTGTATTTTCTGAACATATATTTCCTTATAAAGCTGTTGTTTCTGAATCCCTTAACCCTGGTGTGGTCGAGCAACTGTTTGTCTGTAATAATGATGCACAATTCTTTGATGACCATGAGGCAAACAGTGCAAACAATTCGAATGATGAATCAACTCCTGAAGAAGATGTGACTCCGGAAGCAAGGGGGAGTGGTGAAGATCTTAATGAACAGAGAGAGGGCAACTTGAACTTGGAAAGCAACAGTAAAGGAGAAAACCTTGGCCGAGGATGTAGGGAAAGGCGTCCTCCTGAGAAGTTGAAGGACTATATATGCCACACAGCGCAGCACATTAACGACCCCCTCGCGGATCATGCCACATCATACCACTCCTCAGGTGCGTCCTATCCTATTACACGTTACGTGACTTGTACTAACTTTTCTTTGAGACATAGACAGTTTTTGGAAGCTATAACTACAGGGAAAGATCCCACATGATTTTCAGAAGCAATCCGTGAGTCACATTGGAGACAAGCCATAAAGGAAGAAATTGAAGCTCTCGAGCGCAATGGGACTTGGACCCTTGAACCGTTGCCCCCCGGAAAGCGAGCCATCGGGTGCAAATGGGTATACAAGACCAAGTATAATTCAGATGGAATGATCGAAAGACACAAGGAAAGATTGGTGATTTTAGAGAACAACCAGAAGGCCGGGATAGACTATAATGAGACTTTCACACCAGTGGCAAAGATGGTGACTGTTCGGTTGTTCTTGGTTGTAGCAGCGGCACGAAAGTGGGAACTTCATCAGATGGACGTGCATAATGCCTTTTTGCATGGTGACCTAGCGGAAGAGGTGTATATGCGATTGCCGCCCGGTTTTTCATCTACACATTCAGGGAAAGTATGTCGTCTGCGCAAATCTCTGTACGGATTGTGACAGGCACCCAGAAACTGGTTTGCCAAATTAGGTACGGCGTTAAAGACGTATGGTTTTACTCAATCACATTCAGACTATTCTTTATTCACTTACCATAAAAATGGAGCTACATTGTGTTTTGGCATATGTGGATGATCTTGTCGTGGGAGGAAACAATGGGGAGATGATACATCAATTCAAACAATATCTGAGTCGGTGTTTTCACATGAAGGATCTTGGAACACTAAAGTATTTTCTTGGCATCGAAGTCGCCAGAGGAGATGAGGTTATCTATCTCTACCAACGAAAATATGCATTAGATATTATTTCTAAAACAGGACTGTTGGGGGCTAAACCGGCCCATCTGCCCATGGAACAAAATCATCGACTTGCACTGGCCGATGGGAAGTTCCTAGATGACCCAGAAAAATATAGACGTCTGATAGGGAGATTAATTTATCTTACTATAACATGGCCTGAGATTTGTTATTTTGTGCATATATTGGCTCAATTTATTCAACCACGACAAGAACATTGGGATGCAACTCTACGGGTGGTCCGACACTTAAAAGGAAATCCAGGACAGGGAATCATGTTGAGCGTCAATAGTGATCTCAGATTATATGCTTATTGTGACTCCGATTGGGCCAGTTGTCCTTTGACACGACACTCTTTGACTGCGTATTTTGTAATGCTTGGATGGTCTCCTGTTTCCTGGAAAACCAAGAAGCAACATACTGTCTCACGGTCATCTGCAGAAGCAGGGTACAGGTCTCTGGCTTCTGCGACGTGTGAATTGAAATGGTTGAAGAGTGTCCTTCGTGATCTTGGGGTGGAACATCCCAAACCTATGAAATTGCATTGTGATAGTCGTGCCGCTATGTATATTGTGGCTAATCCAGTGTTTCATGAGCGCACCAAACATATAGAGGTTGATTGTCACTTTGTTCGTGATGCCTTGCATGCCCGGACTATTGAGACTGCTCATGTACGGACTTATAATCAGTTGGCAGATATTTTGACCAAGGCACTTGGGCGACGACAGTTCGATTTTCTTCTTCGCAAGTTGGGCATACGTGACCTACATGCTCCAACTTGAGGGGGAGTAATGGAGATATTGTAGATACTGTATAATATTTAGAAAGATATTATTTAGGAAGTTACTAATATTGTATTTAGAAAGTTGCTAATATTGTATTTAGGAAGTTACTAATATTGTATTTAGAAAGTTGCTAATATTGTATTTAGGAAGTTGCTAATATTGTGGATAGAGTTTTAGGAAGGTATGGTTTTAGGAAGTTGCTAATTTCTAGAGTTACTAATTTGATCATGATGTAATTGTATATATTTGGGGCGATTGCCTCCATTGTGAAATAAGACAGAATAGCCATTCCTTTGAATTTCGATCCATACAATTATTCTTTAAAAGATTCGGCCATCCATCCTCATCTCTAATCTCCAGAATTCTTCAACACAAGGTTTTTAAAACCAATCCGGAGAATGAACTGGTTAGGGGTCCGGTTCTCGGGTCAAATGGTCGGCCCGCTCTAACAGAAAATAAAAAAATAAAAAAATAAAAAATAATCAAAACGGTTCAAACGATTAACCGCCCGGGTTAACGATTTACTGACCAAAATCAACAGTTTTGGGAAAATTCCGATTTCCTAATTTTCTGATCCGGTTTTGAAAACCATGCTTCAACAACATGATCTTTCTGTTACTATAGAAGACGATATAATTTAACTGGTAAATTGATTATTTATGCTATTGTAGAGTACTAAAACCCCAACCAGACAATAAAACATAATGTAGCACTCCATTATTTTAGACATACATTATTACCATTGACGAGGTTGAGAGACGATAAAATTAAAAGACAAGAGATCGAAAAGCTATTAAATTATCATGAAAATGGGTGAACCTGAGGTAGAGGAGGAGGGCAAAGTTGGATTCAATCATTTTTTTTGATCCAACATGTTCCATGGGGATCTGTTACGCAACACCAACATTTTTCGTTATTGGGTTTACATCGCATCGGTATACATGACGGAATGTTTAGCTTTATACCACCCTTATTCATCTCCATGCCATCCATCTCCTCTTTTTTTGCTATCTTTTCTACCTGTTGAAGATAAATACAATAATGTAAGATTGATGTTGAAGATAAAGAACCCAACTAATAGAAAAAAAGATTGATTAGAAATAGATGAAAGACCATATGCAAGAGTTTGGGCTTAACACTCATAAAGCGCAAAAACACTTAAGAGAACAAAGAAAATGAAGCACACAACATTGAATTTGAGAGTTGCCATGGATGAATTTGCAGTGAAAAGTGTGATCTGGGCTTTATATAACATTTGAACATCCTATGAGACAAGGCCAATTTAATTTAGTTGTAATCCACCAAATATCTCAAGAATTAAAATCTTGATTCTGTGTGATCTTATAAATAATGAATTGGATTCTTTTCTAATTAGTGAAGCTCGTGAGTTTGCTTAATTACATTGGTGCAAATACATGACAGTGAGGTGGGAAGCAAGATGTGATCCTCAAATCATGTAAGATAATTAAGATCAGAGGAAGGTGGTATGAATTTTATAACAGTTTTTTGGATGCAAAATTTGCACTGCCAATGAGACAAAGCTTGTATTTGGTTGCAACTTGCAATGCAAATAAATTTGCATGATGCAAAATTAGGGTAGTGCAAACTATTTGAGTATAAATTCTGAAATACTTTTTGTCTTAAATTTCAGTTTATCTTGTTTGATTGCAGTACAAATGAAGTAATTCAAAACCTGAAGTAGAATAAAGCAAAACCCATAACAAAATTAAACAAGAATTTGCATATTTTTCATTTGCATTCTCATGCATTTGTTTTAGGCCAAATAAAATTGCACTACAACCAAACACAGCCAAAAATACAAATTTTACATTTAATAGGAATACAAAACTAAACTAGGAGACAAATTTATATTTTAGTTCAGATTCTTATTACAAACAAATAGCCTAAGTAAAAATTTTGAACTCGCAAATATAAATCTGATGACATCCTCTATTTCATATGCACATAAAATATTCTGCACAAAGAATTAAAGTGTAGAATATTAATATACATGGGAGGAGATCTCATTGATATTATTTCAGATATTTGGAAAACTAAAAGATTGTAAATATATTTTTGGAAGAAGTTTCATTGCCATTTACCTTTTTATTGTTTGGCCAATCCACTTTTATTTTTAACATTAGTTGGATCATAAAGATATGCTTTGGTGAAAAAATCAAAAGAACCAAATTGGTGGTTGATCAACCCGTTGAAGGACAGGGCTGTCCTCCCACCTCAGCCTATTTGAATCGGTTATCCAGAGCACCTTGCCAACATTATCATTCTTTGACTTCTTAGGCAGTTAAGCCAATTGTCAATATGCAGTTGAATCATTTTGGTTGAACCAAAGCTTATCTTTAGCTCAACCCTCCCAAACCAGTCCTTTGTATCAACATTTTTTCCTCATATTAAATTAACATTATAAGTTAAAGCATTACATGAAGGGTCTCACAATCTTGTGCTTTTTTTTTTTTTTTGAGAATGTATATATTAATAACATGTATCAACTTGGGATGAGATGAACTTTATGGCTGGGATAAAAGCTGTGTAACTAATAATAATGCTGTTTCACGAGTAGAAATGGCAACAGAGACCAAGGTTCAGAGTATCGGAAACGTTATGCATATCGGAAAAGAAAATTTAAGAGACGTATCGAGATACATCTTGAATACGCATGGATGCGGACAAAAAGTTAAAATATGCATGAAAAATACATGGAAATTCTATAAATATTCCAATAAATCATAAATAAACATCAATATCACTAAATATAAGACATAAATGAGCTATTTATGCATAAAAATAACATGTTTTAGTGGGTTTTGTGAAAAAACATATTATAATCAATATACGGGAACAAAAACATACTATTTAATAAAGTATTCAATTCAGTTCCAATGTATTTGCTTGTTTTATTCTAAAAATTAAATTAAAATTAAGAAAAATAAATATGTAATAGCAAAATTGAATGGATATATGGACATAATAGATCAAGTAGTTGTTTTGCATGTTTCATTCTAATTTTCTAAAAACTGAACAATTATTTATTTTTATTCAAATAATTATTTTGGATGTTTTGTTCTAAAAATTAAATTAACAATAAGAAAAGTAAATATATAATAGAAAAGTTGAATGGATTTATGGACATAAAAGGTCAAGTAACTATTTTGCACGTTTCATTCTAATTTTCTAAAAACTGAATAATTATTTATGGTTATTAAATTGCTGTAAGTTTCAGGATCTGATTCCAAAATATTCGGATTGGGTATCAGATTTTCAAAGTCGATTTACAGACCTATCTAGATAACAAAACAGAATATACTAGGCATGAACTAGGGGTGTAATCCAGTCAAGTCGAATCGACTATGAAGGTGTTCAAGCTCGAACTCGACTAAAAAACATAAAGCTTGAAACTCGACTATAAGACCTTGGTTGTTTTTCAGGAAGTGGGAGAGGGTAAATTGATAAACCGCACAGATAAAAAGAAATAAATCTATATTTGTTATGGATCCTAAAAGAACGATTTCCGAGTGGCTCATTTATATGGGGATGTAATACTGATTATGTCAATGCTACCTCAAATATAAGTATTATTATCATTAGGTGTAATTTTGTAATAGTTATTTTTTTATCTTATTTTGATTTAAAATAGCTTTTGATTTTAATCTTAGGGATACCACTTGGGCCACCCAACCCAAGCCTGAACCCACCCAACGTGCAATTTTACATCCGTTTAGATTTTAGTCTCCAAGTTGGGCTGGGTCCAAAAGTTCCTACTTTCTTATTTTTTGGGTTGTGTTCGGGCCTAGTAACTAGGTAATTCGATCCTGACCTAACCATATATACATCTAGTTTTAGTGTGGAAAAATCAAGGAACCTGAACCCAACCCAAATGCATCTAATTCCAGTGCAAGGTGGGCTCAGGTTAGACAGTTTAGGCTTGACCTTAGGCTCAGGCCTTAATCCAAATTTTTAAGGTTGGGCTTAAACCTGGCCTAGTCCACTATAACACTGGGTCCTTAACAGTTGAGGATAAAAAAGCTAAAAGAAATCAATTTATGAAGGTTTTCTTTCTAAAAAACCGAAAAAAAAAAGGTAAATAAAAATTATGAAGGTTCTCTAAGCATTGGAGAAAGATAAACTGAGAGTGGAAGCCCATTGCTGTTATGAAGAGTATTGGATCCATCGATAACACTGTATTTGTAGATGGGTCCAACTTTGGAGGGGGCTCAGTTCTGTTTAGAAATGAGAATCTAGAGGAATGAGCCAATGAGGGTTTAGCTCGTTGTTGGTTTCACCCAAAGAAAAGGAGTTGGAGGCTATACTTTCAATTATGTTTCTATTTTTTATCCTTTAGGCTCAGTTTGGAAGGAGTATAAATACAAATATGTAGAGTGCAAAATCTTATATTTTGTATATATTTGCACAGTATATATTTGTATTTGTATTCCTTTCAAATGGAGCCTTAAGCTCACTTTGGAAAGAGTACAAATACAAATGTATACAGTGCAAATACATAAAAAAATAATACAAAATATAAGGTTTTATACTCTATAAATTTGTATTTGTACTCCTTCCAAACTGATTCTTAATTTAGAAATAAATATACCTTTGTTTTATATTCAAATTAGCATAAGACCATGTACTATACATGTGTACAAATAAGTATTAATAATATATAAGTAATTAATCCTTTTTTTCTATAACCTAATTTACCTATTTGTGTTGAGCTCGTATAGTTCCGGTTAATTAGTGCTTCAGCCAATTACCCCGATTATATATATATATATATGTATGTATTAATGATATTTGAAAATATGCATGGTATTTCTCATCTGATTTAATAAGTTGAGTTCATAAATAGACTTATTGTAATTGGAGTTAACAAAGAGAATTGATTTGAAGAAATAAATATTGGTTTAGTGAATTCTACTTGCTTTTTTATCCATATATATTCTTTCATTACCAATCACCCACAACTCCTCATTCACCACACAAAACTCATCGGCACAAAATCCTAAATTATAAGACCTTTACCCATCCTACACTAATTGTTGACTTAATTAGAAGTCTAGGTAGGTTAAAGTCAAACTTTTTTTCTGTTTGCATATGCATTTAGGGTTCTGAAGACTTTACAAGTCTAAGTCAGACTCTCTTGTCTTTCTTGCTCTTCTTCCATGACCACATGTTATTTTGGAATTTCTTTCAATTGCTATAGTCCAAATATATAGATTAATGAAGTGCACCATCATGACAACTCTATCCATACCTATCCACATGAGATCACAGCCATACATGGAGAACATTTCATACTCGTACATGTTATTATATATGGGGAGATGTTCCCAATACATGGAGGTAGTGTTATGTGAATTGATCTATATATGATTAAATATGGATGGATTGGATAAAAAATTACGACCCCTACTCAAAGAAAACACACCCAACCTGCAAATACCCCCGGATTGAATAGATTTTGACCAAATCAACGGGCTTTTGTATAGTCGAGGGTTTTGGCATGAACTTGGCCATCTTGCCTCTAAGTGACGAGTCGACAATGGATTGAATCTCATCCTAACATGAAACTAATACTATCTTACTTTATCATTAGAAACAGATCTTCTTACAAGGAAGAAAGAAAACGATCTTAATATATGTGTTGATTTGATATGTATGTGATTGCATGTTCATGACCCCAGACTTTCTTGAAGAAAAGTCATCATGAAAAGTCTAAAATCATGAAAAAAAGAGATGTGAGAAAGCCCAATTTAGTGAGTTTTCATTGGTTAGTGTATCTTATTTAAGTTTGATCGAGCTAATAGCCTTGGGTCCAAACCACTCTCTCTCTCTCTGGTCTCAGTAATTAGACAATGGACATCCAGCAGGAGAACACACCCCAACAGCCAGAGAAATGATTTGAGTACTATCGGTTCCAGCGAGGTAGAGACCCACCAGGCGATGCACGGAACACTATGTTGGTGGTGGCCACACTGATCTCTACAGTGACTTTTCAAGCCGGACTCAACCCTCCCGGTGGTGCCTTGCAGGACACCGCAGATGGAGATGAAGCTGGAAAGTCCATTTTAGGTTACAACCATTCTGTATACAAATTATTCATTCTTGCTAACACTTTGGGGTTTTCAGCTGCCTGTAACATCATTGGTTACTTCGTTGCGGGCTGCCCCATGTACATGGAGGTGTATATTGCCATCTTATCCATGCCATCCACTTATGGAGCTGCAGTTGGTACTATCTCGCCTGATGGGGCGTGAAATATGGTTTTATATGTGACTGCCTTGGGAGAGTACTTTTTCAAAACCACATTTTCCCACTGTCGGCCCAGGCTGTCGGGCCAATGGGCAATCGGAAAGGGTTGGAATTCTCAGTGTATGAGTGGCAGTAGGATGGAGTGGGTTTGGTGGCCATCAAACCCCTCCGCACCTGCTGGAGCGGCCTTCGGGTGATTCTACCATTTTGGAGAAGTGGTCTCGAAGGGGGGGCACGTGGGTAGATGGGCAGTGGTACTACCTCCACAGGGTAGGGAGAGGTCTCCTTGACGTCCTCAGAGGAGGCGGAGATGCCCTGGGCCAACGGAGAAGGCCAACGGTGGGAAGCGATGCTATTGTAGAACCATTCTTTCCCACCGTCCGGCCCGGGCTATTGGGCTGATGGGCGATTAGAAGGTGTCCGGTGAGTGGTAGTAGGAGGGAGTGGGTTTGGTGGCCATCGAACCCCTCCTTACCCGCCGGAGTGGCCTCTAGGCGATTCTACCATTTTCGAGAAGCAGTCCTAGAGGGGGGGCACGGGGGTAGATAGGCGGTGAAACCACCTCCGCGGGGTGGGGCGAGGTCTCCGAGTGGCTCATTTATATGGGGATGTGATACCAACTATGACAATGCTACCTCAAATATTTGTATTAGTAACACTAGGTGTAATTTTGTAATAATCATTTTTTAATCTTATTTTGTTGTAGAAATAGTAAAGAAGGCTGAATGGAAGTTATCGGTAATCGCTTTCCAAACCAAAGTTGCAGTGTTGTGATGTTGTTGCAGGAACTCTGAACCGAGAATTGCAGGGAGAAGGAGGGCTGAGTTGGCTCGGCTTAGTGCGCGCGTGTGAAAAGCACCCCCAACCCCCCCTCATATGCATGGAATATCTACAGTGCTCTCCTCCTATGGGTCCCTACCCATAGAGAGAGAAAAACTACAAATATACTCAACTTCCCCTCCTTTCCCATGCAATGTGGGACAAGGTGTCTTCCTATGCACTCGAGGGTGGGAAGAGAAAAAGACAAAAGACAAGAGAGGGAGGAGAGAGATTCTTGAAAATTTGAATCTCCCTCCAACAATCCCCCACGAAATTAAAAATTACAATAAGATCGAACAATCTGAGCATCGCAATGAGAAAAGTATTCATGGTGATGTCTTTTGGACTTCAATCAACACTTAGGTATGACATGATGTGTTATAGAATACGGGTGGAGTCAGACTCCTTTAACCTTTCCTTTTTGTCGTAACTAGCTAATCGAACAACCAACTCAATTCTCTAGTTCTTTAATGATTCTTTTTCTTTTGGAACATTTCGGCCTTGTTCCCCTCTTGGAATCATGAGTGTTTTAGAGAGTCGGCCCTTGATCTATCTTAGAAGCAGCCACACTTCACACTCAGGTCAGTTATTAGCGTACACAACACACACCATTTTTAATTGATTAAGAGCCTCATTCTTAACCTCCTCAAACCGTAGTAAGCACTATCTTACCTCGGCATCTGAAATGGGATACAAATTGATAATGCTTTCCCAAGTCATCTAGCGACTCGTTTTTACCCATTCAACCTAATTTCCAGGGATCTCCTTTCACATAGGTTGGGTGTCCATCACTAATGACTTTATAATGGGCTTCAGCCCCATTCCTACCGATGCCTTATAAACCACCTTAGAAGTTTGTGGTTTGGTTAACGAATCTACAAGGTTCTTTTCAAACCTTGCAAAATCCAGAGCGATTGTACTTTTGTTGATGTATTATTTTACTACATTATGCCTTAAGCGAATGTGCCTTCTTTTACCGTTGTACGTATGGTTCTTGGCTCTGGCTATTGCTGCTTGGTTATCACAATGGAGAGATATGGAAAGAACCGGTCGTGGCCAAAGTGGTATATCTGCCAGTAAGTTCCTTAGCCACTTTGCCTCGAACCCCACCAATTCTAGTGCAATGAACTCAGCCTCCATTGTTGAACTTGTATTACATGAGTGCTTTACCAATTTCCACGATACTGCTCCTCCACCTAGAGTAAACACATATCCATTGGTGGAAGTACTATCATTTGAATCTGAAATCCAATTCTCATCAGTAAAGCCCTCTAAAATAGGAGGAAAACCTGAGTAGTGTAAACCAAAATTTATGGTTCCTTTTAAATATTTTAGTAATCTTACTATAGCTTTCCAATGTTCATTTCCGAGATTATGAGTATGCTGACTTAATTTTCCCATAGCTATAGCTATGCCTAGTCTTGTACAGTTCACTAAGTAAGATACAAATCCAATTACACTTGCATACTGCTTTTGTGAAACTAGTTCTCCTACATGTTTCCTTAAGTGAATACTACAGTCAAGAGGTGTTTTGACCGGTTTACAATCATAGTGTCTAAATTTCCTTAGAATACTTTCTACATAATGTGATTGGGAGAGAATAAAGTTTCCTTGTTGTTTATGGATTTTAATCCCCAAGATTATATTAACCTCACTCAAGTCCTTGTTATCAAATTTGGACATTAGAAATTGTTTTGTTTCTTTTACTATCTCTAAACTAGTTCCCATTATTAGCATATCATCAACATATAAACAAATCATGACTCCTGTATTATTTTCAAATTTTCTATAGACACATCTATAAAAATCATTTCTGCTATATCCATTAATTACTAAGACATTATCAAATTTTTCAAGCCATTGTTTAGGAGTTTGTTTTAAACCATACAGAGACTTAATTAATTTACATACTTTATTTTCTTGTCTTGGCATTATAAAGCCTTCAAGTTGCTTAATGTATATTTCTTCCTCTAATTTCCCATTTAAGAAAGTTGTTTTCACATCCATTTGAAGAATTACTAGTTTATAAATGGATGCTATAGCAAATAAAACTCTAATTGTTGTTAACCTTGCAATCGGGGAGTAGGTGTCAAAGAAGTCTAATTCTTTCTTTTGTTTGAACCCCTTAGCAACTAATCTAGCATTGAGTTTATCTATTATGCCATCTGGTTTTAGTTTTTTCTTAAAAATCCACTTACAATCTAGTGCCTTGTTTCTAGGTGGGAGATTTACAAGTTCCTAGGTGTGATTAGTGACTAAAGAGTCTATTTTACTTTTTATGGCTTCTTTCCAAAATACTGCATCAGGTGAAGTTACAGCTTCCTAATTAGGTTATTAGGTCCTTGTTTACCGGAAATGTGAACATTCCGTCACCCAAGTTTGTTTATTTTCTTTGTCTTTTACTTTTCCTTAAGTCTAGTTTTTTCCTAGGTGAAGTATTGACTCCTTGAGCACTCACTTGTTCTTGATTTCTAGTTGAGTGTTGGGGAGTTTCCCTATTTATTGTTTCTTTTCTCCAAGGAAAGATGTGCTCAAAGAACTCTACATCTCGGGACTCTATTATTGTGTTGTTTTCGACAACATTTTCAATTGTTTTAATTATGTAGAGCCGATAAGCCGCAATGTTTTGTGCATATCCAATGAACACATAATCACAGGTTTTCAGTCCTAATTTCTTTCTTTTAGGTTCGGGTATTCCAACCTTTGCAAGGCAGCCCCAAACTTTTAGATAGTTCAAACTAGGTTTTCTGTTATACCAAAGTTCAAAGGGTATTTGTCCTTTCTTCTTGGTGGCATTCTATTATAAAGGTGGAAAGCCATTAGGATTGCTTCCCCCTACAAATTCAGAGGTGCACCTAAACTAATTAGCACTGCATTCATCATTTCTTTTAATGTTCTATTTGGTCTTTCTACAACTCCATAAGATTCAGGTTGATAGGGAGTTGTGGTTTCATTGTATGATTCCATTTTCTTCAAATAATTTTCTAATGGTTTGTCCATCATACTCAGTCTCTTTATCTGTTCTAAGTCTTTTTATTTTCTTTCCTAACTAGTTTTCTACTTCAGTTTTGTAGTTTATGAAAGCTTGATCAGCCTCATCTTTTGATCTAAGTAGAACTACTTTTGCATATCTAGAGAAGTCATCTGTAAATGTTATATAGTATCTTTTTCCTCCTCTAGCTTCATACTTTTAAGGTCTCCTAGATCACTGTGTATAAGTTATAACAATTTAGTTTCTCTTTGTATACTTTTATGAGGTTTCTTAGTAAATTTTGCTTCTACACATATTTAGCATTTTTCATTTGTAAAATTAATAGGAACATCCAAAACTCCTAATTTACATAATTGCTTTAAATAAGGAGCACTATAATGTCCTAGTCTTGTAGGGATGAGAGACCATCACATGGATGGACGAACCCTGCAGGAAGGTAGGGCAAAATTTCAAAAAATCTCTCTCCAATCTGGGAATCGCATTCCCTATTTTTGAAAACTGCATTTTCAAGTATCAATCTTGAACCAAATTGGATCAGATCTGAAACCAAAAGGGAGGAGAGGGATATACCTGATACGAATTAGTAGTAACTCCCAATGAAGGTGTTCACGCCCAAGGAGCAAACCAAAACCCGCTTTCACTGAATATGACACAGTGTGTGGTGAAGCAAGATCAGTAGGATCAACATGATGGCTCTTCAACAAGAACCGAATTCTTTAACAAGAATGGAGTGGAGGGTTAGTGAGCACGATTTCAGATAGCTTCTTCTACCAAGAAGCAATACCAAAAACAATTCTTGATCACTCCCACAAGTGGAGATCGAACTGGGTGGGGGCAACAAGAACAGGGAAGAACTCTGCAGATTGCTTCTGATATCTTTTATGAGGAATTCGCCTCTTTTATTTATAGCCTTCTCAGGATCAGCCTCCTAATCCAATTAGGAGAGAGTTCCTTAATCCAAATCTGATATTTGGATCTGGACTCTTGAATGGATAAGACTTATCTTATCCTTCAGCTAATCCTAATCAGATTATAAATCTTATCTTGCCTCCTTTTAATTAACTAACTTAAGCCCAGTTTGGATTGGGCTTTAGGCCCATTAAGTTTATGTTCTCACTTAACCTCTTAACCTACTGGCCAGTTCGCTCTTTTTGTATGGCGTGGGACCCAAACATTGATCTACACATCAAACACATGGGTTCAACCCAGCCTTTTCGAATTCATTGTACGACACATTGAACCCTTGAGTTCTTCACCATGGGCTCTTAATGGGCCCAACATTTACACTAAATGGTCCTTGGGTCTAGCCACCTTATGAAAAACCAAGGACTGTGGGCAGATGCAAGATTAGCCCATCAGGTATTACCCTCAATGGTTTTACACTTAACCTCTCAGCCCATAATGACCAAACACTCCCTTGGCTGCAAGGAACAGTGTTGCACTCTCTACTCACATGGATCCCGGGAACTAAAACCTTTTGCAAACATTTTTGAAACCATAATATATATATATATATATATATATATATATATATGTATATCTCTATATAAATATATTTTGCAAAAACAAATTTCAACGGTTGAAATCAATTGTCGGTATTTTAGGTTTCCATCAGAGAGAGTGCATCCCCGATCATTCACTTTGTCCGACAAAGGTGCTGATCCTATCACTATGATCACCCACTCAGATGAATTCTCGGACTCTCCCAACATACCTAGGTTTTGACCCCCTCTAAGGATCTCACTGATTGATATATCAAAGACAGCCTAATCCAACACCTAGTGAAGTACCATAATCGAGTTTAGGGGTCAGGTGTAACATTCTAATTTTGCTCATTTATCTCCAAGGTCCAGGGCAATACTGGAATTTTGGTCCGGTTCAGGGTTTCAAGAAAACCCACACTACATGTACCTCAGGTCTCATCCTGACAACTGAGACAAGCCACCCCAACCAATTTGGCGGCACATCAGTATCAGCCTTGGCAGGATAAATCTCTCAAGATCTATCCAACGGCTATGAAGATTTTAAACTAACACAAGTCTCATAAGTATCCAGTTTAAGGGTATTACACAGAAACACACCAAAACACATGAATCAATTATGTACATTTTCATCTACAATAAATGTCATCAAGTACATCAATTTGATTGGAGCTAAGGGCATACACTGTCTAACAAGTCTAGCATGCCAAATATCAAAAGATTCAACAATATAAGCAGAAGAAGAAGCAGTTTTATTCATAACAATATCAGAAATATTCAATACAAACAATCCTCCAACATTGTATCATTTTCTAATAAATACATTATTTTTAGTCAATACGGCCTTGTTTGCTTCAAATGTGAGTTTCAGTCCTTCTTTGTTAAAGAGTGCTCCTGATACCAAGTTTTGTTGGATCTCCCGCACATGCAGCACATCATTCAGCATTAGGATTTTTCCTAAAGTTAGAAGGAACTGCGATAACATCATTCAGTGTGAGTTGTATACTCATAGAAGGAATTGCGGTCCCCACAGATGTGCTTGGTAGCACTAGTGTCCAATTCCCAGTCCTTCGGCTTATCAACTAAGTTTACCTTAGTTACCATGGCTGCGATAACATCCTCAGCCATGTATGTGGTAATTTCTCTATGAGAGAACCGGCAATGAATTCATCAGGCAGTATCATGCCTCCCTTTGCTAGTTCCCTCACGGCCACACCCACGACCCGATCCAGCCTGGCCCGGCCCGGCCCATCTCGGTTCGGCGCACGTGTGAAAAACAACCCCAACCCCCCTCACATGCATGGAATATCTATAGTACTCTCCTCCTATCGGTCTCTACCCATAAAACGAGCAAAATTACAAATATACTCAACTTCCCCTCCTTTCCCAAGCAATGTGGGACAATGACTCTTCCCATGCACTCAAGGGTGGGAAGAGAAAAAGACAAAAGACAAGAGAGGGAGGAGAGAGATTCTTGAAAATTTGAATCTCCCTCCAATATATTTTGATTTAAAATAGCTTTTGACTTTAATATTAAGGGTACCACTTGGAACACCCAACCCAAGCCTGAACCCATCCAACCTGCAATTTTACATTCGCTGGGTTTAGATTTTTAGTCTTCAAGTTGGGCTGGGTCCAAAAATTCCTACTTTCTTATTTTTTGGGTTGTGTTCGGGCCTAGTCCTTAGGTAATTCGATCCTGACCTAACCATATACATCTTATTTTAGTGTGGAAAAATTAAGGAACCTGAATCCAACCCAAATGCATCTAATTCCAGTGCAAGGTGGGCTGAGGTTAGACAGTTTAGGACTTTAGGCTTGACCTTAGACTCAGGCCTTAATCCAAATTTTTAAGGTTGGGCTTAAACCTGGCCCAGTCCACTATAACACTGGGTCCTTAACAGTTGGAAAAAAAAAGGCTAAAAGAAATCAATTTATGAAGGTTTTCTTTCTAAAAAAAGGAAAAGAAAAATTATGAAGGCTCTCTAAGCATTGGAGAAAGATAAACTGAGAGTGGAAGACCATTGGTGTTATGAAGAGTATTGGATCCATCGATAACACTGTGTTTGTAGATGGGTCCAACCTTGGAGGGGGCTCAGTTCTGTTTAGAAATGAGAATCTAGAGGAATGAGCCAATGAGGGGTTAGCTCGTTGTTGGTTTCACCCAAAGAAAAGGAGTTGAAGGCTTTTCTTTCAGTTATGTTTCTATTTTTTATTTTTTGTCCTTTAGGTTCAGTTTGGAAGGAGTACAAATATAAATATATACAGTGCAAATACATAGAAAAATAATACAAAATACAAAGTTTTGTACTCTATAAATTTGTATTTGTACTCCTTCCAAAATGAGCCTTAATTTGAAAATAAATATATTTCTGCTTTATATTCAAATTAGTGTAAAAACATGTGTTACGCATGTATACAAATAAGTATTAATAATATATAAGTAATTAATCCTTCTTTTCTATAACCTAATTTACCTATTTGTGTTCAGTTAGTATAGTTCCGGCTAATTAGTGCTTCAGCCAATTACCCCGGGCCGACTTTCTTTCTTCCTTTTTCTCTTTCTCTTTGGATTGGTGCCAATTCCTTGTTATTAGACTAAGCAGATTGATAGGCATATATATTGTAATGATATTTGAAAATATGCATGGTATTTCTCATCTGATTTAATAAGTTGAGTTTATAACTAGAGTTATTGTAATTGGAGTTAACAAAGAGAATTGATTTGAAGAAATAAATATTGGTTTAGTGAATTCGGATTCTGACTAGAACTTTTGTTTTTTCTTTTTTTTTTCTCCCTTCTCTTTTATTCCTTCTTTTTTTTAAGTGATCTATATCTCTCTATTGTTTACCCTAACAAAAAGCGTTAACCTCTCTTTTCCAATTTCTTTCTCACCTTTGGTGCACAATAACAATTCTACTTGCTTTTTTATCCATATATATTCTTTCATCACCAATCACCCACAACTCCTCATTCACCACACAAAACTCATCAGCACAAAATCCTAAATTATAAGACCTTTACCCATCCTACACCAATTGTTGACTTGATGATTAGAAGTCTAGGTAGGTCAATTGTTTGCATATGCATTTAGGGTTCTGAAGACTTTACAAGTCTAAGTCAGGCTCTTATTCCATGACCACATTTTATTTTGGAATTTCTTTCAATTGCTATAGTCTAAATATATAGATTAATGAAGTGCACCATGAAGAACATTTCATATTCTTACATATTATCATGCATGAGATGTTTCCAATACATGTAGTGTTATGTGAATTGGTGTGGATAGAGTTCTCTTGTGGGTAGGAGATCCAGAGTCATACTTGACCTGATCTATATATGATTAAATATGGATGAATTGGGTCAAAAATTACCACTTCTACTCAAAGAAAACACACCCAACCTGCAAATACCCCTGGATTGAATAGATTTTGACCAAATCAACGGGCTTTTGTATAGTGGAGGGTTTTGGCATGAACTTGGCCATCTTGCCTCTAAGTGACGAGTCTAATGGGAAGACAATGGATTGAATCTCATCCTAACATGAAACTAATACTATCTTATTTTATCATTAGAAACAGATCTTCCTTACAAGGAAGAAAGAAACCGATCTTAATTTATGTGTTGATTTGATATGTATGTGATTGCATGTTCATGACCCCAGACTTTCTTGAAGAAAAGTCATCACGAAAAGTCTAAAATCATGAAAAAAAGAGATGAGAAAGCCCAATTTAGTGAGTTTTCATTGGTTAGTGTATGTTATTTAAGTTTGATCGAGCTAATAGCCTTGGGTCCAAACCACTCTCTCTCTCTCTCCAGCAGGAGAACGCACCCCAACAGCGAGAGAAATGGTTTGAGTACTATCGGTTCCAGCGGGGTAGAGACCCACCAGGCGATGCACGGAACACTATGTTGGTGGTGGCCACACTGATCGCTACGGTGACTTTTCAAGCCGGACTCAACCCCCCCAGTGGTGCCTGGCAGGACACCGTAGATGGACATGAAGCTGGAAAGTCCATTTTAGGTTATGATGAGGGCAGATTTGGCCTTCCAATGACATCATGATAGATGGCATATTGGAATAGCTAATTGACACATAAGCACCACCTAAGTAATGATTTGGAGTCCTAGATCGTGATTTCTCTTCGTCCAGACCTGGCGATCTACCTTCACCGCCAACCTAGCGACCTCGACCACAATTGTGGTCGGCTAGAAGCACCTCGTCTAGGGCCAACCTGCAGTACCTCGTCACTAGCCGAAGTGATCTCGATGCAAGGAGCGACCTCCCTCGAGGGCGTGCCAGCTTGACTGAGGTCCAGGTGGTGACCTATGAGACATGCTCGCCGACAAATTCGGCATGCATATCTCGACACTCCCACGATTCTTGGAATTTGGCCCACGTACCGGACGTTCCGGAGGGTGGTCAACGTGCATGATGTTAACCTCCAAGGATTTTGGACTGGTTAGGCACGATCTCCCGAAAATCTCGGATGTGGTGCGCGAGGCCCATACTGAACAATGCCTATATAAAGGCACCAACCCCAAAGACCCAGAGAGAAGAAAAAAAGAGAGGTACGCCTGATTATTTACTCACTAGCATTCAAGCATTCAAGCATTCAAGCATTCAAGTATTCAGCTTGCATCCACAATATAGAATTGACTTAAGCATCAGAGCAACCCTGCTGGGTTAGTCACCCTGGGTTCTCTGATCTATTATTTTGCAGCTTGTTCCAGCTTGCCTTGCAACTAGAGTTCGGATCATCTTCTAGTTAGGAGTAACTAGATCGCACACCATCAATTGGCGCCGTCTGTGGGAAATGCTACAAGAAGCTAAGTTCTCACCTTCTAAAAGGCTAAGTCCTCTTCTTCCAAAAAGCTAAGATCTCACCTTTTAGAAACTAAAGTTCTCAGTTTCTAATTTCCATTTTTTATGAACGCAAAGGCAGTTTTGAGCAGCATCAACACCCAGAACGAATACCGATTACTGGGGGACAAAAACACCTATGATAAACCTGGAGAACTCCCCTGTGACAAGCAGACAAGTTCAGGCCAAACTCAGCATCCCCAGTGCCCTAGATAAATACACCGCTACTGTATGTAAACGCCCCTCTCCCTGCGTTAGAGCCATCAGTGGTTCCTACCAGGATTGAAGCGTAGCAATTCTATGAGATGAAGTATGAATTTTCAGATCTGAGCATGGGAGAAGCCAGATGTACACAACAACAGAACATCCTCAACTAATCCTCAACAACAGTCAGCCAGGACGAGGCCTCATCAGCCCTGTTTCGCGAGGTCACCTCTACAATGTGAGCTCTTCGTGGATTCGTGGGAGTTGGCGGCCAATGGACTACATGGATGCCCTTGTAGGTTGAGCCTTCCAAGGCTCCCGTGTGAGCTGATGACCGAAAGTCAGTAGTGCTGCCCCCGTAGGTCGAGCTCCCAGTGGCTTCTTGTAGGAGTGGATGACCGGTGTCACTAACGAGGCTGATGCAGTGCAGCCGTGGCCCTTAACTACCGACTCACACCGACAACAACATTATGCCCTTGTAAGGGGGGCAGAACATGTACTTTGTGGTCTCGCAAGCACTCACCCAAGAAGATAATCCCACGGGATGACATAGAAGCAGCCATATGAGAAATTACTACAGAATGACCATCCACTTAGGCAGAAAGATCGGGTCGCACGTCAGCTAAATAAGGATAAGGAGAGTGGACTGCGAGTTGCTCCCAGAGCCCAAGGGCTAAGGTGCTAAGCTGATAAAGGACTTCGGTACCACATGAGACCCAGTCACCTCTTTGGCATGGGCAAATAAAAATGTAGCCTTTGCGTAGGTAGGATGGGCACATACCCTACAATGTCTGTTCACTTCGGCGTACATTGAGATCGGGTTATTCCTATTAGAGCCTAGCTCGTCAGCCCGACACTTCGTTAGTAATCCACACTTATCCACGTCAGCTCGGGCATATACCTAGTCGCCTCTTCGGCATGGGCAAAATAAAAAAGCAATTCTCATTTAACCTCATTGGTGTGCATACAGTTTGTTACCTCAGGGTAATCCACACTTAGAAAACTTTTACGCAGTGAAGTGTAGCACAAAATACAGCTCCTATTCGGCATACCAGTTTGGCACCATGACAAGCAAAAACTTGGCTGATCTCTTCACAGTAGACCTCTACTCGGTTTTAGGCTCTGTGTCGAACTCACTGGCTACTCTTTTGAGAACCAATTCGAGTGACACTGCGTCGAAGTCTACCTAGGTGGAGTGACCTAATAAAGCAGTCACATAGTTAGAACCCCCCTTTGAGGACAGCATGGTAAGCTTCGCTCTCAAGGTAATGGTTGGATTGCAAAATCCCTTGACGGTTGCATCCCTGATAAGGTAGATGTCCTCAAGGTACCTACTTCACCTCTCCTCGAGAGGATGAGTTGCTCTTGTGCCCCGAGAATCAAGACAGCGAGATCTTGCGTAAGGTAGCAAACACTCAAACTATTATGATCTGAGAAGTAAATCAAACCAACGCTTATGACTACGAACTGATCAAATCAGTCATCTTGGGCCAAAAGGAGCAATCTCCTCCCTTCATCGAGCTACTCTCAGCTCGGGAGTGGAGGGCAATTGATGAGGGCGGATTTGGCCCTCCAATGACATCATTACACATGGCATCTAGGAACAACTAGTTGACACATAGACAACATCTAAGCAATGATTTGGAGTCCCAGATCGTGGTTTCTCTTCGCCCAGACCTGGCGATCTGCCTTCACTACCAACCTGGCGACCTTGGCCACAACTCAGGTCGGCTAGTAGCACCTCGTCCCGGGCTGACCTGTAACACCTCGTCACTAGCTGAAGTGAGCTCGATGCAAGGAGCGACCTCCCTCGAGAGCGTGCCGGCTTGACTGAGGTCCAGGTGGCGACCTACGAGACGTGCTCGCCGACAAATTCGGCATGCATATCCCAACACTCCCACGATTCTTGGAATTTGGCCCACGTACCGAACATTCCGGAGGGTGGTCAGCGTGCATGATGTTTATCTCCAAGGATTTTTGACCGGTTAAGTATAACCTCCCGGAAATATCAAATGCGATGCGTGAGGCCTACACTGAATAATGCTTATATAAAGGCACCAAACCCAAAGACCTAGAGAGGAGAAAAAAGATAGGTACGTGTGATTATTTACTCACTAGCATTCAAGCATTCAAGCATTCATGTATTCAGCTCGCATCCACAGTGTAGAACTGACTTAAGCATCAGAGTGACCCTGATGGACTAATCACCCCGAGTTCTCTGATCTATTATTTTGCAGCTTGGTCTAGCTCACCACGCAACTAGAATTCAGATCATCTTCCAGATAGGGTTAACTAGATTGCGCACCATTAGATTACAACCATGCTGTATACAAAATATTCATTCTTGCTAACACGTTGGGGTTTTCAGCTGCTTGTAACATCATTGTTACTTCGTTACGGGCTGCCCCATGTTTATGGAGGTGTATATTGCCATCGTATCCATGTGCTTCACTTATGGAGCTGCAGTTGGTGCTATCTCGCCTGATGGGGCGTTGAATTTAAGCTGCCTACCTCTTGCCTTGGATACTAGGGCGGTTGGTGGATCGTTGCAGGAAGTAGTGGCCATGGGAGAGTACAGGACCAGCAAAGCAAAACTGGATCGGAGTTACACTTTCTCACCCAAAATGGCAAACCCCATGTTCCCTGTGCTTCGTTAATTAAACCTTATTTTTTTTTTCTCTTTTGTTTGAGAGGAGTTCGGATTTCCTCCATTTGGTATCGTGTATGTTGGGGTGTACTTCCAATTGGATTTTAATATGTTGTGTTTAATTTACATGCACATCTGGCTGACATATGTCATAAGATTAAACTGAAAATTTGTCGTGTATAACATTTTTTGAAAGTAAAAAAGATGTAAATTCATCTTCTGATGTGGTGCCGCATTGCAATTCGGGCTGTACTGTGATTTTTGATAATACCCCTGTAGAAATTGAAGCAAAATAAAACAAAGAATATAATCCAAATCAAGAAATGAAATATGCACAGTCGTTGACACTAAGTATAACATAATACAAGAAAAACAACACAAAGAACATTGAGCTAGCCAAACTATAAAATAGCTTCAAATTGACTGTTTTAAATTGTAAACAACCATAAGAGATTTTGATTCTTAAATGAAGATTCAATCTACCCAAGCGGTAACTTCCCCATTAGGCGCTAGGTCTGTTTTTCTTCAAAGAGTTATTTATCAACGTTGTTTGATGCCATAACGGTTTAATGACAAATGATCAGGATGGTGTTTGAAAGCGTGGGTGATTCTGGGACTGATTTTCAAGAAAAAACGTCCATGTTTTTAAGATCTATTTTTCATAAAAAAGCGTTTTTGTTATGTACATAGGCAGTGAGCAATACTATACTGTTTGGTAAGGTGATTTTCATCACCGTTTTTCATGTATGTGCTGAAAGGTAAACACTACATAAGATACACATTAATCAATCGTTGGAGGAAACGGTTCACCGATGCATGAAACGCCAAATTGGCATTTCATGCATCGATAGGGTCACAATTTTTGAGGCATTCCCGATTTTTTAATAATTGGCCGAACCAATACATGGGTGTTTGCTGAAATGCCTATGTGGATCCGACGTGACATGCACCATTTTTTTTTTTTTTTGAAAAATAACCACGGTTCCAAACATCCCCCAAATAAGAGAAAGTGATCTTCTGAGTACCAATTTCTGTTACTCACATGAGAAAAAGAAAGGAATGTAGGGTGTATCCGTGAAACCAGCCTTCACTCTTTAGTTGTTGAGTTGGGGAAGAAGATGAACAGTTCTCTTTTTCTTATTTTTAATTTCAAAAAATGTTTTATAAAGTTATAAAAGGACAAAGTTCTGTTTAATTTTTTGGCACATGTGAGACGGGTGTGCATGTGAACCACAACTGTTAAAATTCGATTGGAAGTGCATCCCAACATACACTTAACCAAGTGCAGGAAATTCGGACTCTCTACTAAGATACATAGACGTAGTGATAAATATGACAGTACTTCATGGTTTTCTAAATAACTTCTTCAAATCTGTAGGTTATTTTTGGTTCAACTTGCCTTTCCTGCAGTGGTTGTATTTGCAATATATAAGTGAGACAAGATATGAGATGAGATAGAATAGGCTATGAACTAAACGGGGATTTTACTTATTACAGTAGTCCATTATTTTTGAATTTAATATCTAAACCTTCAATCCTAAACCCTAAAATTAACATATAAACTGCAAGTACAAATATTTTGGATGAAACCAATAAAAAGTGAACATATATGCCAGTGTTTTAATTTGTACATGTGGAGCCTTACTGACTCTTCACTATTTGATTGATTCCTTTGCCTATTGTGCGCACCTGTGTGTTCATCTTATCCGAATTCACTTGTCCAAGTCCAAGTAAATGAAATAAAACATTACTGAGGCAAGTTGAAAATTCTCCACAGTGATGGGCCTGGGTTATATCAAATTTTAATAAATTCTCCACCTAGCCCAGTCCTAGATGCACCATCCTCATAACTCTTACTGGATGCAAAATGAAAGCAAGAAAAGAAGTGATGATGATAGGAAAAGATTAAGTTTGAGTAAATAAATGAACGGAAAAATGAAGTAATAAAGTGGACTGACATAACATAAGAAAGAGTCAATGGACTGCCTGGTTCTAGTGCTGTAATGGGGTCGGATTTGGATTGGACTTAGTCACATCTGAATCCCATATATTCGATTCATAAACTTCAAAACCAAAACTGATCCGAAATCCAATATATCAAATGAATTATATTCAGATTCGGTCTGAATCCACCTTATTGTCTTTAGAATAAATAAAAATTAAAAATCTATAATTTAATACTTTTTAACTTGTACATTTATAATAATTTTATATAAATATACAACAAAGAATTCATTGATTATAAACTTTGTGTGTTCTATATAATATTTGCGTATAAATAATTACATTACTATAAAATAAACTTTAATGACTTGGATTAGATATAATTTATATTAATATAATATGATTTATTTATATATAAATATTATATACAACTTTACAAACTTTATCATTATTAAAGATAGGCCAAGTTCTGCATCATCAAATTCCATTATTAAGGGGGTGTTTAACAATGTGAGTGGTTTTCTTTTTCAAGACGAAAACACCTGTCATGTCTACGGATATAGGTTTTAATACCCAAATCTGAAATAAATGGTTTGAGTCCTAGGCTTTAGTGTCTATTGATAGACTTGTCTATGGGGATGGCAATATATGATACACGACATGTGAATGATTCGGATTTAATATGGTTAATAAATGTGTTAATTTTGACTTAACTCACTTAACTCAGAAATGATATCTTTATGAACTAAAGTTTTAAGTTTATATTTAATTTGGATAAATATTATTGTGGTAGTAAGAATGACATTGTATGTTTTTTTATAAATTTGTTTAGGTAATGGATGATTGAATATTTAATCATGTCAATTCAAGTCACACAGGTCATGTCGTGTTATTCATATAATAAACAGGTTATATTCTTGTTTGAAAATTTGATACAGTTAATTAATTATACTGTATTTGTATCAACCCATACCTTACTTCGTAACTTGTTGAATGATTATGATTAAACATTTATTCTTAGCCTACACACTTGGTCCACTTGGAGTGATATTCATTAGTAACTTTAATGAGTTTGTTTTCTTCTAAAATACATAAGGTCAATAGTAATAACTAAGACCTACCCTATAATTTATATATCAATATACACCCCATTCACTATGCAATCACTTTGCTTATTGATAGCTCTTTGACCCATAAATTTTTCCACCATAATAATTAAAAGAAAAGAAACAACCAAAATGTCAAATTAAAATAAGAAAATAAGAAATAAAAATGAAATAGACAATAATAGGAAAAGTAATAGAAAATAATAAATTAAAATATAAAACAAAGGAAAAAATAGAAACTAAACAATAAACAATAAAAGTATTTTTATGTTATTATTTGTTTTGCTTTTATTTCTATTTTTGTTATCTTCTTTTCATTAAATTTTGTTGTTTTGTTTTTACTATTACTACTTTTATTTTTTAGAATAAAATAACATGGGAGTAGGGGTTTTTTCTAAAACGGTGATATGTGACCTTTTATGTATATTTTTGTAATGGAAAACTATTCCAAAATGGATATACAAACTGTTCTTAATGAAGCTGCATGAAGTAGGAAGTGGAGTCGTCTTTGGTAATATGCAAACAATAGGGTAGGTCTTAGTATTTACATGAAATTATGGGAGTGTCTTAGAAATGACCCTTAAAATTATTACTAATGAATCTAGCTTGTTGAATTTAATGATGAAAAACAAAGGTACCTTAAATATAGGATTTAATGAAATAGAATAAGAGTTAAATATGGGACTTAGAGGGGATGGAATGAACTGAATAGTTTCCAAATATTATCACTAATGAATCTAGTTGGTCTAATTTAATGATGACAAATAAAGATGCCTTAAATATAGGATTCAATTAAAGAGAATAAGAGTTAAATATGGGACTTAGTTAGAGGGAATAGAATAAAATAAATGGTTTCCAAATAAAATGTCCAAAATCCCTTAGAAACGGACTAAATTTAGAAAGAGGGTAGGTGACCATGTCCATTTGAGAGTTAAAGAAAGAACAAGAACATGATTCTAAAATAATGTAAGAACTTGTATTTATTGTACATGTTAGCCAAGATGTTTAGGGTAGAATATATATACACAAAAAGAATGAAATAATAATGGAAAGCAAGAAAAGAATAGGCAGTTGCCTATGTACAATATTTCTTAAATGGCTTTCTTCCTAATTCAGCTATTAAAAAACTTGAGTGAGAGAATCCATTGGTAACTTGAAGTTTTGTAGAGTTACCATCTATATCTCTTTCCTTTCTATTGGAAACTTGCATTTTTGTAGAGTCACCATCTTTAAAGCTTTCCTTTGTTACACTTGCCAACCCATAGCTTTCCATAATACACCCCCTCAAGCGAAACTGGGCTAGAAGCACATGAATCTTCGATCGTAGGAAATCAAACTAGAGAACAGGGTTTGGTAAACACATTAACCAATTTATCATCAGTAGGGATACAACGGACTACCATATTTTTGCGAAGAATATGATCGCATAGAAAATGAAAGTCTACTTCAATATGCTTTGTACGAGCATGAAAAACCAGGTGTGCAGCCAGATACATAGCACCAATGTTATCACAGTAGAGAACTGGTGGAGAGGACTGATGAACACCCAAATCCTGTAAGAGAGGCTAAAGCCATAACATTTTTGTTGTGGTATTAGCTAAGGAACAAAAACTCAGATTCAGTGCTAGAAGGGGCAATGGTAGGTTGTTAGGAGATCTATTGAGAACCAAAGAAAATACCATAGCCACCAGTAGACCGACAGTCGTCAGGGCAGCCTGCCCAGTCACCATATGAAAATGTGACTAAAGATCTAGGAGAATTAGTAGCAAAAAAAACCCAAAATCAATGGTACCTTTTGAGATAATGCATAATACGTTTCACTATTGTCCAATGATCATTAGTGGGAATTTGAAGAAACTAGCATGCCTTGTTCATAGCAAACACCACATTTGACCGAGTTAGGGTGAAATATTGCAAAGCACCAACAATGTTGCAATATTGAGTGGGGTCAGGCAGAGGCTCACCTTGGAATATTGACAACCTGGATGTAGGCGCCATAGGTGTGGTCAAAGGTTTGGAACATGCAAGATTGGTCTTCTATAGAAGATCAAGGATGTAGTACCATTGAGAGAGAAACAACCCATTCGTGTCACGATGAGCCTCTACACCAAGAAAATAATGAAGAGATCCAACATCCTTAAGAGAGAAACTTCGAGACAAGTCCATAATAACTCGAGAAACATGAGAAGCAGAAAACCTAGTAACAATAATTTCATCAACATATATTAAAACATAGAGAGAAATATTATCTTTGTTATAGATGAAAAGAGAAGGATCACACTGAGAACCTCTGAAACCAAGATCATGTAATCGATTACTGAGTCTAGAAAACCAAGCATGAGGGGCTTGACGAAGACCATATTAACTTGCAAACATAATCCAGACATGTCTGATCCTTGAAACCTCGGGATTGTCTTATATATATATTCTTGAATAAAGCCATTGAATAAAGCAGTGTGGACATCCAACTATTTGATGTCCCATATGTGTGAATCAACCTCAATAGTTCTCTAGAGGTCATGGAAGTCAGAGTAACATAATCTTCCAAATCTGTAATAAAGTTGGACATAATGCTCTGCAATGTCATAAAGCAAAATATGCATTTGGTTTTTCTAATGCACATACAATGAGCTATTTGCTTTCCGTGGAGGCATCAATACTCCTCAGTATCAGAATTCTTACAGTGATAATAATTTCGATCCTAGCTAGTACCTGGATTCAGGAGCTACACATCATATGACTAAGTCATCCCTTTCTCCCTCTCTCTCGCTCGGTCATCTCTCTATTTCTCTCCCTCAGTTGTCTCTCTCTTTCTCCCTCTCTCTCTCTCTCTCTCTCTCTCTCTCTCTCGCACTCATGCTCTCTCTATCTATCTTTCTTACACACGATTGGACATCAGCGATTCTCTCTATTTCTCACAATCTCTCTCTTAGATACATCCATAGCATTTGATTCATAGGTAATTCCTATATATGTTGTCTTTTTTTTCTCTATTTGTTAGGGTTTCTTCATTATTGCCACCACTTACGCTCTGTATTCTTTGATAAATGTTAATTTGTTCGTCTAAGTATTGACGAATTCTAAAGGACAATTTCGACTTGCCAAGGAGGTACTAAACTTCTCTCTTGCTATCTCATTCGCATTCCTCTATTTTTTTATTTGACTGATTAATACAAGCAAATGGTAGATGCATCCTGTTGGGGGTCATTTATGAGCAAAAGTGAGGATGAAGTGTATGCTCTTTTTGAGACCTTGAATGAAAACTCCATCAACCATGCATCTTTGTATTCTTATAAAAGGTCGGTGGGACCCTCAAAGAAGGCAAGGCTCTATGAAGTCAAGAACAATATAGAGCCCGAGGCAAGAATGGACCTGAATGCAATCTCTAGAAAATTGGATAGGGTAGATCTCCTAGCCCAAAAGCTTGATCAACTCTTCACCTATAATCAGCAACCGGGCCCATTTACACCCTATCCTGAAGTTTGTTCCATTTGTGCCAGCCCAGCCCACCAAGTTGATGATTGCCCCATGGCGACCCAGTTTCTACCATTTATCCAAGAACAGGTTCAGGCAGCCCAGAGTTTCTCGAGGCCCAACAATGACCCATTCTCAAATACCTACAACCCTGGGTGGAGAAATCACCCTAACTTTTCTTGGAGGATACATCAACCTAACTCACAATCCTAGCAGTATCATCCATCTAACTCCATAGCCTAGCAATTTCAGAGGCCACAAGTGTAGAGTCAATTCTAGCATATGTACCCTAGGAACCAACTGGCCCAACCGTATCCAACTTACCCATAATCTCCTCAGGCCCGTACAGTGGATGACCAATTCATGCAGCTTCACCAGATGATACTAACTCAACAACAGTCCATTGCTAGATTAGAGAGCCAAATAAGATAGCTAGCCAAAGCCAATGCGAGGATAGAAGTAGAGCAAATACCGAGTCAACCAGTTGCAAATCCTAGAAATTAGCCATCGAGTTTTTCTCCAAAACAAATTCAACCACCTCCTAAGAACCCTCAGTTTGAAAATGCCAAAGCCGTTACAACCTTAAGGAGTGGGAGGATTTTAGAAGATCCCTATGAGAAAAAGAAAGTCAATGAAGAAGAAAAGGAGTAAGAAGGCCTTAAGTTGGGGGGGGGGGAAGAAGAAGGAAAGGAGTAAGAAGACCTTAAGAAGGTCCATATTAACATCCCTCTCCTCGATGCGATCCAACATGTCCCGGCCTACGCCAAGTTTCTGAAAGAGCTTTGTACTCGATGCGATCCAACAAGACTCCTCGAGGTGTTATTGAGGATGTCATTGTCAGGATAAAGGATTGTTACTTCCTATTAGATTTTGTATTCTTAGAAATGACCCTAACAGAGGAATTGAACCATAATCTAATGACCCCAACGTAGTTTTCATGTGCTTTTAGGATTGGAGTTTTTTTTTTCTTGATTCGAGACTATTTGGCAGCCCCTAAACCCCTTGGGAAAACCCTCTTGATTGTTCCCTTTGGCCCAAGTCCCATTGCATCAGTCTAGTCATGCCATTGAGGACAATGGCACTTAAGTTGGGGGTTAGGAAAGAGAAATTGAAAAAGAAAATTGAAGCTAAGCTTTTAGAAATGCAGAACTAAAAATTTAAAAATTCTTTCCATTAAAAGAAATTCCCAAATAGAAAAAGTGGAGGAAACTGATATAAGAATATTGAATTTTGTAGAAATTGGTAACAAGTGATAGGAGTCAAAATTAATCTTATTTGAACATTGTCGAAACCGTTTAGAAATTGGAAAATACTCCCAAGTTTGCCCCTATAAAGATAAGAAGAGAAAGATTGAGAAATTAGACAGAAATTCTTCAAATTATTAGAGACAATGGACTACCCTGAACAGTGTTTAAAAAAAAAAGAATAAAAGGTCAATGGACACCCTAGATTTAGTAACCAGGCCTCTTCACCTAAGTTAAGTGTCGAGATTCGCATCAAACAGAAAAGGGAATGCCAAAGACAATCACCTAACACTTAGTAACCGGGTCTCTTCACCCAAGACAAGTGTCAAGATTCGCATCAAATAGTGGAAGGTAGCAATAAAAATAAGTGTGCATATCAAGTTCAAGGGTAGAAATCCATAGTTAGAAATGATAAGAAGAATACCCGCCTGATTTTAAAAATCAATCTCAGCTTATCGAGACAGTCTGCAAATGGAAGGGTATATAAGATTTTTAAGCCAAGTTTTTGTAATGTTCAAAGAAAGACAGTTTTACCCCTTAAGCCCAACACTAATCTATACAAAGTTTGAGAACTCTGAAATCAGGATACTTGGCTAATTTTGTCAAGGATGATCTTGCAATGGGAATGATTTCTTTACTTAGTGTAATTTTAAAGCTGCATTGCTAAGGGACTAGCAATGGTTAATTTGGGGTGTGATAAATCTATAGTTTGATGCCTTAAGGGCATCATTTAAGGGGTATTTTAGGCCTTGGAATAGTCAAAATATCCCCTTTTCCCAGTTAAATTCAATATTGTGACATCTGAGGGTTTCTGTGAAAATCTTGGGGAAAACTAGGGAAATTTCAAGGCTGATATGCAGCTTTTGGGAAACTAGTGTGAAGTCCAGTAAAGAGAGGGGGTGTTTTTGTGAAAAATTGAGCACAAGAGGTCGCCTCCTATCTGCTAAACCCAGAATGGCACCCCTCCTACTATATTAGCATACTCCCCTCTCCCTAGAAAACCCTAGGGCGCCTCTCCTCTCATTCTTTTCATCTCTAACAAACCCTAGCCACCCCTAACTGCAAATCCTCACCTTCCATCCCTTCTAATCTCCACAATTCGTTCTAGGGCACTCTCGTTTTAGCATTCTAACCCTAGGGTGCCACCTAACTTCTAATCCTCACCATTCAGCCTTTAGCCACTAGATCTCAGCCCTCTATTCCACTCCTTATCACAGCCATTCACTTTAGGGTGCCACCCATTCCTTTTAATTTCCACCTTTCAGCCCTATGCGCCCAAATCTCCACCATCCTATTTTGGGTGCCCAAATCTCAGCCCTAAAAAATATTGGGTGCCCTCTCCTTCTTTTCCCAGCCTTAGGATCACCATAGAACCATCCTAACCCTTCATTCTAAACCCTAGGGCACCCATATTTTTGCTAAAACCCTGTTATCGCCCCTCTCTTTCTCTCTAATCCCAACTTTATCCACCATTCTCTATAAAAAGGACCCAAGGGCTCCTAAGAAGGGGTTGGATTTTGTTCCCAAGTAAGACGAAAGGCTGATCTTGAGAAGTTCAAGGGTAGAGGAAGAGGAGAACGCCCAAGCAAGAGGGGTTCCTGCTTGCAGTTCACTTAGCCACTACTGCCACCTTTGGATTCGGATCCCAACCAGTTTACTTTCATTTTTTATTTAATTTCCATTTCTTATTTTTCCTTTCTATAATTTACTTTTGTCTAGTTTAATTTTTGTTTTCTTTTTTGCAGATCAGGGATTCGGCCAGGTAAGACGGAAGGCCTAGCTCAAGGAGTTTGAGGGTGAAAGGAGAGATCCGGAGACTGCTACCTTTGACCGAGTTGCATTCTTTTCATTTAGTTCCTTTTATTTATTTATTTCTATTATTTATTTATTTTTTCTGTACTTTTCACTTTAAGCATTGTTAGAATCTTATTTTAAGGGATTCCAGTTTAATTAATCAAAGTTTTGTGTTTCTACAACTTCCCGTTGTGTTATTTTGTCCGGATTAAAGTACGTAGTGATTTTTCACTCGCTTCCCTATGGATACGACCCCTTTCTCACCACTAATTTCATTTGTAGTTATTTTGAGAATCAGAGAAATTATAAATATTAAAACTGGTGTTCCAAAGTGGTTAATGACATGCTTCTGGCTACACCACTAGGGCACCAACCATGTCACCGCCCATGGAAGGGTGCGAGTTCAGGATATACATTGCAGCAGGCTCAAAGGCCATTGGATATTTATTAGCACAAGAAGATGGTGGAGTGGAATTTCCCATATACTATGCTAGTAGGACCCTTAGGCCAGCTGAGAAGAATTATTCCCATATGGAGAAGCAGTGTTTAGCACTGGTCTTTGCCATGCAATAATTCAGGTACTACATCCTTGGTAAAAAAGTAAGACTCATCGCACGGAATGACCCAATTAAGTTCTTCATAGACAGACTTCCCCTCTCCAGCAGACTTGTCAAGTGGATGATGTAGCTCAGCGAGTATATGATAGAATACACCTAGCCCAGGGCCATTAAGTGCTAAGCAGCAGCAAACTTGTTGGCCGCCTTTCCCTCAAGTGCTGATTTTCCTATATCAGAAGAAATACCTGGAGACATACCCATGATTGTAGTGGTTGAAAGTAGAGAATGGGTCCTGACCTTCGATGGAAGTAGCACAAGAACCTCCGTCCACCAACTCTTTCAAGCTCCAGTTCCCCTATTCTCACAACATAGTAGAATATGAAGCCATAGTCCTAGGTCTGGTCAAAGCAATAGAGCCCAGCTCAACGGAAGAACAATAGTGAAGGAATTGACTATTTTTCCATATAGAACTTTGATCCAGGGGCTAGTCCACAACCTGGAGGTAGACTTCAAGCACAAAAATAGAGCAAAAAATAGGTTCACCAATGCACTAACCACCTTAGGATCTAAAATACAGTTCAGCAAGGAGAAAATAAAATTACCATCCAGTCATTCGACAAGCAATCAACCATCACAATGAAAGATTGGGTAGAAAATGAGGATGAAATAACCATAGACGACTAGAGGACCGCAAACTGCTCACAAAATTTCAACTAGTGAATAGGGTATTATACCATAGACAGTTGGACGAAGTGAGAACAAGATGCCTAGGAAAGGATGAGGCAGGAGTAGTGTTGAGTGAGACACATAGAGCCCATTGTAGGGATATTGCAAACACCCTATAAAAGAAACTACAAAGGCCAGGATACTACTGGCCTACAATGAAGTCAGAATCTACTAAGGTATAGCGTGAATGTAATAGATGCATTTCGCAAGTAGATGGGAAAGAGTGCCTCATGATATATGAAGAAGATTGGAGGAGGATGTACATAAGCTAGCTAGAAGAAAGTATGTTGCCCATAGACCCAACATTAAGAAGAAAGCTCCTATCTAATGCTAGGTGGTCCTACCTCCAAGAAGGAATCTTATACAGGATGTCACACATAGGGAAACCCTTGTGATGCCTGGCTAGCGATGAGATCAAAGAAATACTAGGGGCAACCCATAGCTTCGAACCCACCACTCACCAAGGATAGTTAGCACTGTATAACCACATCTTGCACTTAGGCTTCTATTGGTCCACCATGATGGAGCACCTAGAAACATGTGCACAAATGCCATAAGTGCCAGATACAAGCTGAAAGGATACACAAACCCAGAAATAACCTTCATCCAATCATCACACCCTGGCCTTTCCATACATGTGGGCTAGACCTCATAGGTAAGATCCTTCCCCCTTCCAGAGGATACTACTTTATCATAGTGGCCATAGATTATTTCACTAAATGGGCAGAGGCTATACCCTTGCGAAGGATTTGCATAGAGAACATAGCCAACTTCCTTAGGCAGCACATCATTCATCGATTTGGGGTCCCAATGAGGATTTTGACAAACAATGGCTTATCCATCAAAAATCAAGAAGTATGTGACCTTCTAGGGCAGCATGGCACAGATTAGGGACATCGACAACCTACTACCCACAAAGAATGGACAAGTAGAAGCCACAAATAAGACCTTATTGAGGATGTTGAGTAAAACAATGGCTGATAACCAAAAGGATTGGTCAGAAAAGATGTTAGAAACCCTTTGGGCTTATCGCACCACTATTAGGAAAAGCACACAGGCATTACCTTACTCCTTAGTGTATGGCCAAGAAGTAGTGTTGCCGGCAGAAATACGGGTAGTGTTCGCTCGTATATCTTTTGCAATGGGAATAAAGATCAGACATGAGGACATAAACCACCTAGTAGCAGACAAGCTAGAAGCCATAGATGAGGACTAGGATAGGGCCCTATAGAGACAGATCAAATACAAACAAGCCCTAGCTACAAATTTCAATAGATTGTTAAGACCCAAGAACTTCAAAGAATGAGATAAGGTACTCAAGATGGTGATAAATGTTAGACAAGGCAAGTCAGCCAGAAAATTTACCCCAACATGGGAAGGGTTGTATATGATCAAAGTAGCTCATGCATCTGGCTATTATGTATTTTAGACTATAAATACAGGGGAACAGGATGAAACGATCAATGGCTACTGGTTGAAACCTTACTTTGAGTGGCACAGTTTAAGATATAATTTCATTACTGCATGTATATACTTCATAAATGAATGTATCAAGAATACTATCTCAATGTCTCTAATTTTCTACTAAGCATTCTTATGTAATTGTACTTTACTTATAAATAAATGTGAGGAATTCCTAGTACATATTCGTATGTTGCGATAAAGTTTCCTTCACAGTTTCTTCTGCGATAAAGTCCCTTCTACAGTTTCTGCAATAAAGCCTTGATGTATCCATGTATCTTGCTGGTGTGACAAATTTATAACTCCATGCTTTGAATAATACAATCCATATACTAACCTTTAGATATGTCTTCTACATATACTCTTACCTCCTGCCAACCCCAGGATTGTACTGAATTTCCCTGGCGACCCCGAGAAGGCCTTGGCAACCCCAGGTGAGTTCTTATCTCCTAGCAATCCCAGGATTGCACTGAATTTCCCCGGCAACCCTAGGTGTGTTCTTATCTCCTAGCAACCCCAGGATTGCACTAAAATTCCCCGGCAACCCCAGGAAGGCCCTGACAACCCCAGGATTGCATTGAAATTCCCTAGAAACCCCGAGAAGGCCTTGGCAACCCCAAGTGCGTTCTTACCTCCTGGCAACCCTAGGATTGCACTCAAATTCCCAGGCAACCCTGTGAAATCCCTGGCAACCCCAAGCGCACTCAATTCCCTAGCAACCCTAGGAATGCCCTGGCAACCCCAAGTGCACTCACATTCCCCAACAACCCCAGGAAAACCCCGGCAACCCCAGGCGCATTCAATTCCCCAGCAACCTCGAGAAGGCCCTAGCAACCCCAGGCACGCTCACATGCCCTAGCAATCCCAGGAAGGCCCTGACAACCCCAGGCATGCTCATATCACCTACCAACCCCAAGCTTGCACTCAAAGTCCCCGGAAACCCCGGGAAGGCCCTGGCAATCCCAAGCACACCCAAATTACCTAGCAACCCCAGGCATATACCTAAACTCCATGGCAAAATAAGCGCACTCATATCCCCAGGCAGCCTCTGGAGGTTTTTTTCAATATTTGGTATAATTCCTATCTAAGCTGATAGCCATAAATATAACCCTAGCAAGTGCACTTGTTATCAAGTAGTATAAAAATATCATTCCCACAAGGATTTAACAAAATAAGTATTAGAACTACAGCCTTCCCTAATTATTTGGATAATCGAATTTCAGATTTGAGAATAAGAACTAATGACAAAGTAGAAAAAGGAAAACAAGAGCAGAAGCAACAATGCTGAAGTGTGTAACGATTGGTTGAATTCGCTAGGGCTTTCAGTCCACCTAACCATTCCAATGAATATTAATGGATGAGATTATCCAAGATAATGTGTCATTCCCATAAGCTGAAGTCTTTCCAATTTTATTTAATATTCGCTCTCGAGATATACTAAAACTACTTCTATCAGGTAATCCCTCGATCTCTCAACTAGAGTTCTCAAGATAGAAGCGCATTAAGTCCAAAGAAAAAACTATTATATTCAGATGAATCATGTGTATATACCCCTATATACCATTCAATTCACACCATGAATTATGTGGTCAGCTATGTGAATTCCTCTCCCAATTCATTCACATACGCTTGATCAATTAAGAGATGGTCACTCCTAATAGCATTAAGCACGGTAATTCATAGACTATATGGAAATCACGATCTTGAATAAAACAGAATAAAAATATATTCATTGATATGATTAGGCTTTGCACAACCCTAACTATAGATAAATTAGTTCATACTAGCAGAAATAAAACAAACAAGAGGAAAGAAAGAACTCATGGTTTTGCCCTTGGAGTTGAGATCTCCTATTCTCCTTCTCCTTGCCGCCACCTCCTTCTTGCAGACTTCTTGCTTGATCGCTGGATTGCTCCTCTGCTTCTTGATGCTTCTCTAGTTCGCCCCCTACCCCTTCATATAGCTTAAGGGGAGGGGGTGGTCTCCTACTCTTTCTTGAAGTTAATTTCTCAAAAATAGAAAGTCTTAGTTTAATCCTACTCTTATCTCTTTATCTAATGAACTCAATCTCTTTATCTTTATGGGATTACATCATAAAATTAGATCTGATAAGACTCTTCTTAGTTTCTTGTTCTTGGATTCGTATTAGACCTCCTCTGCGAATTGGGCTGCTGACAGGCTTTTCTGCAAGTTGGGCTTCAGCTGCGGAGTGGGTCTTCCTACGGATTTGTCCTGACTACGGGCCCAGATTTGACTTCGATGCAGGCCGAATTTGCAAAAGTCCAAAACATGAAAGTTGTGGATTTTTCTCTTATCTATCCAGTGGGTCTTTAGTCAGCCCAAACAGAGTTCGGATGCACGAGTTAGGCCCAGATTACTGAACAGTGCCGAAACTGTGAAAAATCATCCGATTTGCCTTTCTTTGCTCCTGATGCATTCTTTCATGCCCTGAACCGAAATACAAGAAATATGAGTCCAATTAAGTATTAATTAAGTATGCAAGACAGAATATTTGGGGATAAAAATGTGATAAATTCTACTCTCATCAAACCCCCCCACACTTAAACCTTTGCCCATCCTCGGGCAAGACAAAACTTAAGCAAAACTAAAACGGGAAAAAAACTAACTAATTACTGAAAATTTTGAGGTTTTCCTCAATAAGATGCTTGCCCTCTCGCATGCCTTAATCCACTTCTTCCTCCATCTTAACTTTGTCAAAGAATAATCTCTAATCACCAATCCTCATGCTCCCAAGTCGAATCAACAGTCAAGGGGAGCAAGCATTTCATCGCCTGAACATTTTAGGACTAAAGTAAGCATTCATTGCTTTAACAAATTCAAACTGCTAACTGCCCTTAAAAAAAACAAGGAATGCTATTTTGCTTATGCATCACATCTCCACCACTTATCATGAGTTCAATGCATCAAAAGGTGAAATGGGGCTTATGGTTCTAGGGGTGAGTGCATTTTATGCTCCATCTCACCCTTTTCTTTTGCTTTTGGTGTGAGTGCATTTTATGCTCCATCTCACACTAGCTCTTTTTCTCTCGGTGTGAGTGCATTTTATGCTCCATCTCACACTAGTTCTCTCTCTCTTTTTTTTCGGTGTGAGTGCATTTTATGCTCCATCTCACACTAGTTATCTTTTTCTATTTATTATTATTTTTTTTGGATATCATCACCATTGTCAACCCAGTCCATGAACTCATTATCGTGGTCTCAACATGTCTAGCAAAACAAGTTCTAGAATAATCAAATAGGGGTTGCAATGAGATGCCTTCTATAGCCGAAAATTTCAGCTAGTTTTGCTTGCATCCTTTCCTGTCTATTCCACATAAGCACATGATTCATGATAGTTTGAAATTATTCAAAAACAAGTCTCTAGGGAGCAGAAATTTCAAAAGGAAAGGTTAAAAAGTGATGATCGAAGCATGCTAGAGTAAATCCAGAAATTATCAATTTCCCTTAATCCCCCCACACTTAAGGTATACATTGTCCTCAATGTATATAACTTTTCGTAAGATAGAAAGATTTAGGGGGACTTCCCTGAACGCCTTGTTGAGGTCTTTGAGGTGTGAAATCAGCTACTACACAATTAAGTTCCTAAGAGAAAAACACAATCATAAGTAGCTAAAAACAAAATGAAAAAAACTGAACTCAATGGGTTGCCTTCCACAAGCGCTCCTTTTAAGTCGTGAGCTTGACTTTCACCTTTCTTTCATGGAGGTTTCAAGGAAAGAATGGACCCGTGGTGGATGGGTTGCTCTCTTTCAATATAATGCATTAAACGCTGCCCATTTACCTTGAATGTATTTCCCTTACCATTATACAGTTCAATCGCTCCATGAGGGAATACCTTAGCCACTACAAAGGGTCCACTCCACCTGGTTTTTAACTTTCGATGTTTCCCCCTCTCATCCTTCATGGGTGGGTTTAAACCTAGAATAGGGGCCTGCACAATAGATGGRAGGAKTTTTGTGTGAGATGGAGGTAAACTAATAAAAGATGCATTATGAGTTGTAATTTCAAAAGCGTCTAGCTCAGAAGTCAAATTTCGCAGTTTTGATTTCAGTACAAACTTCTGCTCTGCTTGTTGCAATTGATTAGGACTATTGTTAAGTGCAACTTTTAGCGTGTCTTCTAATTTAGATGTATCTACTTCAGCTGCCCAAACATCAATGCAATCAATTGCATATATTTCATGYTCAATTRTGTTGGGACATTTCATGGTTTTAAATACATTAAACACCACTTCTTCACCATTGATTCTAAGAGTAAGTAGACCTTCTTTCACATCAATTAAAGCATTACCCATAGC
>NW_010729234.1:13467-26437 GCF_000365185.1 Nelumbo nucifera | reverse complement strand
AGTCTGTCACGAACAATTGACCCAGAAAGATATTAACCTAATTGCTACTTGTACCACTATTCGTGACAATTACGGATCACCGAACCATGGATAGCAGTAGGAAAATCAACATTAATTAATTTGTCAGACTAATTAACATTAACGTCTAATGGGAATATGCATAAGAACCAATGAATACTTGAATTAAAAAGCAAGAACTTGAATTAAATACAGAACCTCACGATGACACAATCGAACCTCCCCCCTTGAACCAAAAAAGAAAAGCTTCGCTGCTCATGATTTTCGAACTCTCCATGCTCTGGTTCTCAGTAGGTCGAACTGCTCTCTTGGTAGCTTGAGTTGCTAGATGATCTCTTGGATACTTGGATTGAGTGATTATAGAGCTGGTCTGCCCCCTCTTTATATAGCTAAAGGAGATGGCTGTTTTCCAACTCCTTCTAGGAGATCAGCCTAAAATCAGGGAGTCCTGATTTGCTTTGAACTAATCCTTTCCTATCTCTTATCTAGTAATCTAATCCCAACCTTCTTATCTTTATAGGATTACATTCAAAATTTAGATCTAATAAGACTCTCTCCCTGGAGGTTACATTCGAAGTAGGACTCTAGGCTCTTGAATTCGAGTGGCCTGCTCTGATAACTTGGGCTGCTTCAAGGTTCTTCTGCGAGTTGGGCCTCAACTGTGAAATGGGCCTGACTACGAAATTGCTCCGACTTCGGGCCCGATTTTGTATTCGATGCGGACCGAATCTGTCAAAGCCCAAAACATAAAAGTTGTGGGCCTTTCTTCCATCTTTCTGATGCCTCTTGAATTGTCCAAATAGGAGTCCGAAATTGAGAGTTATGCCCAGATTACTGACTGTTGCCGAAACTGTGCAAAATCATCCGAATTGCCCTGTTTTCTTCCAATTGCCTTATTTCTTGCCCTGAATCGAAATACAAGAGTAATGAGTCCAATTAAGTGCTAAATTACTGAAAATGAGTGAATATTAGGGGATAAAATTAGGGTTCTTTTTAGTCTTATCAAACATCTTGATATTATCAGGATATGGTTCAGTTCCTCAGTTGGGGGCATGTCTAGGATGATAAAATCCAATGGAAAGTGACAACCCTCTACCCTAACAATGATGTCATCGATAACACTTCGGGGAGTCATGACCAACCAATCAATGAATTTCAGAATTATTGGAGTAGGTTTTAACTAACTGATCCTAAACATGTCATAAATATACGAAAACTGATTTATACTGGCCCCAAGATCCAATAGGGCCCGCTTAAAGGTGATTCCAGAGATGGCACAGTTTATGAGAGGAGCATCCTGGTCTTTCAGCTTCCGGGAAGTTGATTTAGGAGAGCTGCACTAACATTTGTCGAGACCATCGCTTTTTATGGGGCCGATCGTGGTTCCATCATTTGAGTACATAGCTCTTTCCAAAACTTGGCATAGGCCGGGATATGTTGGATCGCGTCGAGGAGAGGGAAGTTAACATGGACTTCCTTGCTCTTCTCGTTGTGATTCTCTTTGTTCTTTCACATTGGCCCGACTGTGAGAGCAATTATAAAGGGAATTATGGGTTGGTTCACTATAGGCTCTAGATTTTCCTTTCCTTTTTCTTTCCACCCAAAGTTATGATTTTCTTACTCCTTTTCTTCTTCATTAATTCTCTTTTCCTCACACGGGTCCTCTAAAATCCTCCCATTCCTTAAGGTTATAATAGCCTTGGTATTTTCAAGCTCAAGGTTCCTAGGAGGTGGTTGAATCTATTGTGGAGGAAAACCTAGTGGCTGATTTCTAGGGTTTGCAACCGGTTGACTCGATAGTTGCCCTACTTCTCTCCTCACCTTGGCTTTCGCCAGCTGTTCTATTTGGCTCTCTAGTCTGTCAATGGACTGTTGTTGATTTATGATCATCTATTGAAGCTGCATGAATTGGTCATCTACTGTATGGGCTTGAGGTTGTGGGTAAGCTTGATAAGCTTGAGCCGGTTGATTCCTAGGGTACATCTACAGGAATTGGTTCTGTACTTGTGGCCTTTGAAATTGCTGTGCCATGGAGTTAGATGGATGATGATACTGTTGGGACTATGTATAGGATGGTTCTAGGGTGATCCTAAGGTTGAGAAGAAAAGGAAAAGGCACCCAATATTATGTAGGGCTGAGATTTAATAGCTAAATGATGAATGGTGAAAATTAGAAGTTTGGTGGATCCTAGGGTTAGAATGCTAAAAAGAAAGTGCCCTAGAATGGATGATGGAGATTAGAAGGGATAGAAGGTTATGCTAGGGTTTGTTAAGAGTTAAAAGGCGCCCTAGGGTATGCTAAGGCGTGGGGAGCATGCTAATATAGTAGTAGGGGCGCCAAACTGGGTTTAGTAGCTAGGAGGCGCCCTCCTGCTTTTAGTTTTTCACAAAAACACCCCCTCTCCTAGTTGGACTTCACACCAACTTCCTAAAATCTACATTTTAGGCATGAAAACTTCTCAGTTTTTCCCAAAATTTGCACAGAGACCCTTAGAGGCCACAACATTGCATTTAACTAGGAAAATGGCACATCTTTACTATTCTAAGGCCAAAAATACCCTTGAATGCCCTTAAGTTATCAAAATGCAGGGTTATCATTTGGCCATCTACACAAACATAGCAACTCTGTACCGCGGATGGGGTTGAATATACCTTCCACACCCCTCGAAACTGGTACTGGAGGCCAAAACCCTATTCCCCTTCGACTGCTAAAGCCACCTCCCTCTCCAGCAGCAGTTCTATTGTGTTTACCTCCCTAACGAAATCCAGGAAAGGAAATTCCACCCCTTTCCACCCTTTCTTATGACAAGGAGCCATGATGAATAGAAAGGGGCACAAAGGACACCACGAAAGTTAACAAAGAAAGGAATGCCAAAGAGGTGGAAACATAGAAAGTAAAAACAAAACAACAAGCAGGTGGGACAAAGAAGACAAAGTGGGGATTTGTATAGTTCACTATTCTTTTATAAGTACTCCTCGTGTGTCGAGAGTGACAAACGACGACAGGGAAGATGAACGAGCACGAGCACGGAAAAAAAGCAACCAAAAGAAAATTACCAATATACCCTCCCACAAGCAGGACAAAATGGTGCATTAATTTAAATGGAGCACCACATCAGCAGCCGCCACTCTAAAGATTAGGCATTGAAATCAGAATAAACAGGTCACACTTATTACACAATGACAAGTGAAAAACGTTAATCATAACCGCAATGCAGCCATCACCTAGTGGCTTTCCTAATTCCCACCAATAGTAGAATACAATACGCTGTCGAATCATTGATCCTACTTACACCATGCACCAAACGCAAACTCTCAAACTGCCAAACAAGGGTGCGACGCCCCCACTAAAGCACTAATGACACCACCTTTTGCTAATCCCCTTCCTACCAATGGTCAAGGGGGATGAAATACAAAAAAAAAAAAAAAAAAAAACTCAACATGAACTTGCCCATTGCCAGAAAGGGGCAACATACAAGACAATTCCTAATTCTCTTCCTATCAATGGTCAAGGGGGCTGAACCGTACAAATAAGGCATGACACTACTCATTGATAGGAGGGAAATCCCCAAAAGATAGGGGGGCATCTACACTAAATTACGAAAAGGGGGTAAATTCCCAGACCCAACACACACATGCAAATGAACCCATTGCAAGACCTAAAAATAAATGTGAAAGCAAAAGTGCTTATCGATAAGCTCCCACTTACCGATAAGCAAGGGGTAATGTAAGTATATAGTGTTCATTCAGTCCCTTAGAGCACAATGAATACTATATTGATACCACATGGATGCCTGCGATTAGCTTGCAATTAACTTTCCCTCTGTGACGAACCTGCGATGCATCACAAGCCTGCAATGAACCCACAACACGCATCACAAAATCGTGATAAACCTGTGATTCATCGCATGATCTCGATGAGCCCATTCGTAGCTCGATCCAAGGCAAACCTGGGCTGAAAATGCGATGAGGTTCACACATACTCGGACTCACGATAAACCTTCAACCACTACGGTGCCACGGCCCGCTAAGGAACTGCATCCAGATGCCACTTACGTGCGTAATGTTGATGGGGACAAACACGGCGAGGAGCCATGTAAGGCTAACAAGACAACATCTGCTAGATGGTGATGTCACTAGTGCCACGTCAGTTAAGTCAGGCACGCAAGAGGTTGTAGCACACGGGAATCATGAGGATCCTCGAGTGAAAGGAAAGCTGATCCTTGGAAAGATCCCCATAGAGACATGTGGTGAAACCCCAATAGTGACCTTAATGATTGACAGTGAATCCAATATTCCCTCTCCTAATAGGAGACAAGCACCTTTACCTCCTTTCTTTTAGGATCTCGGGATCTCCCTCATAAATATAGAACCTCCTCGTAATGGAATTCATTCAGCAATCATGTACCCTTGCCATTGATTCCAAGCTCTACTACCCGAGCTTGACTCCCTAGCCTAAAACTCAATCCCCTCTAACTCTCGGTCTTTCTCTGTCTTTCAAAGAGACTGCTCCCCCAACCTAGCCTTTACCCTACTTACAGCCAATACCATGTTTTATTGATGATAATTGCTGATGGACAAGTGATTCTTTTTAGGTTCAATAATTTGTTAATGTAAACTCATTTTGCATGACTTATGGGATAAACACCTAATTTGGTAGCTCATGATCTGTTTAATGTTGTGCAACTAATCCATTACTTGGTGTAATGGCAAAATCTCAGTTTGTTAAGTGTGAGAACGTAGGTTTGAGTCTTAGAGCAGCCACTTTGTGAAAAAATTTTGAAGGCTAGGACTGTATCCGGTCCACTCCTCCCAAAACCCTAGATGGCTAGGACAACCAATGGGCTATGGCCTTGTTAATAAGTAAGCCATTACACTGTAGATGCTTGCCTGGCTCAAACCCAACCATAGTTTTGCAACCTACATGAATAATAAAAAATTAAATAGTAATGTGTGATTGAAAAATTTTTCATTATGGATATATTCTTTTTTGTAGTAAAACGGACATAAATCTTATTTTTTATATTTCTACCTTTTTTATAGAAAAAACTTTATTTTGCATTTTAATAACAAGGAGAACACGGTTTTAATCATAAAACCTGAAGAAATGTCTCAAATATTTCAGCCTGATAAAGGAGAAAAGCAGCTAAGCCCACAATATCCTTTTGTTCATAGGTCACAAGAAGTGTTGATACAGAAGAAGGGTAGCTAAGCCCACAAGAGCAAAAAACCCTAGAAGCAATTGTAGAAGCAAGGTAATCGCATGTTTCCTTTAGTCATTTTCTTTGGAAATTTACATTCCCTTATGCTTTTTCTTCTTATAGCAAATAACCCTTGTTCATTATCCTAATTGGAGTTGGAGATGGCCCTTGGAACATGATGAGGGAATTTGATGATGCCTTTGATAATTTCTAGGGATGTGGTACATATGGTTTATAGAATTTAAACTTTTATCCCTTGTTAATTTGTCATAATCAAGTTAATAGTTTTATAAGTTATTTGACTGGGGATGATTGCCTTCCCCTATTGAGTTTGTAAATTTTACAGAAATCATGTCGAGGAATATACAAACTTACAAAAAAGAGATAGAGAATTTGCTCTAGTAGCTTTGATGGAAATACCTTCATAATATAAAACAATGATGAGGCTTGATTCTTGATTCATGTAACTTTAAAATTTCTATACATGTAACTTTAATTTGCATACAAGTTGCAAGAAAAAGGGTTACTTGATGCTTGATTTGTTTTGTTTTGTTTTTTAACTTATTATATTTTATTTTTTGAAGGAACTGGATATGCTCTAATTATTCCATTACAAGCCAACTACATGTAAAGTAAAGTTGGAGCTCTTCAAGATGTGAAATCAACCTCTCATGAGCTATTCATCATTTTCAACCAATTTGTTACCATGGTTACTTATCCCAAGTCACAATTTTAGATATGTGGGTGGATACATTGGACCAAATTTTTATGTGTAAATTGTATAATTTATGATAGCAATTTGAAAATTATAATATATTTTTAATACATTTGTGTATAAATATAGTTGAGATATAATTTAACAACAGTTCACATGGTTTGTTGCTTAAATATTTATGAGAAACATTTATTCAATTGTGGACACTTTACAATTAGCAATGATTTACTTGATTGTTGTGTATGGAAGCTTAAGATAACAAGTGCTTGATTGTTGTTAATTCAACAAAAATTTCTAAAAATTGTTGCCATAAATATTTATAAGAAACAATTGTTCAGTTGTTGCTAATTTACAATTGCCAACAATTAACTTGATCATTATATAAGAAACTTTAGGGCAATAATTATTTGATTGTTGCCCATTCAACAACAATTTATACAAGTTGTTACGTAAGATGATTGTTAGATACAACTATTCAACTCTTGCAAATTTGCAATTAGCAACAACTAACATGATTGTTAGGGATGGTACCATTAGGCAACAAGTAATCGATTGTTGCTAAAAAACTATATGGCTAACAGTTTTTATGCATTGTTGCTAAAACAATTTGTTTAGCGACGGATAAATATTTGTTGCAAAACATTACTTTTGCCATCAATTGGACCAGCGGTTTTTGCAACATTTGATTGTTGCAAAACACTTTTAACAATGGCTTCGCTAGTAACAGATCTTTCAATTGTAAGTAAAACATTTGGCAACAATTTTTCCTATATTGGAAACAATTTTTGACTGTTGCCAAAGGTCAATTTTCTTGCAGTTATATATTATTATATAATATTTAAACAACAAATCTTATATTAATATATATATATAAATGTTATTTATTTTTTTATACTATACTAGAATTAAATAAAATTTTTAATTTATAAAAAAACATAGTTTTATAATTCACATGGGCCTATTTATCAATAAAAAATATGCAAGCCCGAGCTCAAGCCCATCCTAACCATTGAGCCTAGATCTTGAGCCCGAGCCTAGCCCTAACATAAAGCCCAAAGCTCGAGCCCGAGTCCGAAGCTCGATCTATAATAAAATGTCTTATTTTCAGTATACTTTTATAAACTAATATTATATTAACTTAGTAATAATTTAATAAATTAATAAACTAATTTATATTTCATAATATATAGTAAATTGAAATTTATTAATAAATTAAGAAGCATATACATATATATACTTATATTATATAACATATGTACTTTTTTGTATATGTAATAGTATTGGGTCGGGGTCAGGGTCGGGCCAGGCCGGGCTTATTTGAGAAAGCACAAGCTTGAGCCCACGAGCCTAAAATTTTGTCCAATCGTAAAAAATAATGGGTCAAGTTGAGCTAGGCCATCAGGCTACCCAACCCATGAATAGGTCTAATTGTATATATAAACAATTGTATACATCAAAAATCATATGAAATAAAATTTTAAACATCTTTTTCAATTTTTTTTAGTGGACCTCTCATAGCCTGGCCCAGTCCACGGCTTGGCCTGGCCCTAGGCTTGGCCCATGGACCAGCCTAGCCCACAGCATGGCACGAACCCGTGCGGGCTCAGGCCATGGGCCGTGCTGAACAGATCCCCCTAAATTATCCCAAGGGAGGGGGGCTTGGCCTAGGACACCCCATGGGCCTGCACGACACGACTCACACAAAGTGCAGGCTATATGTGGGTCGTGTCGTGCTAGCCCAAAATGACCCGATTTACACCTCTACTTGAACCCACCCAATATTGTGGATGGGGCAGGGAAATTTGAGGATTCTCTATCCTTGATGAGGAGTGGGGTAACTTGTCCCTAAACTCTCCTGACATTGAGGTGTGGTTGCCTTGCCCTGAGCCCTCTTGACATTGGGGACAGGGAAGGGATGGGTAGAGTGTCTTGACTATGAAGTAGGGACAGGGATGGGGTGCCCCACCGTGAACCCACCCCGTTGTCATATCTATATAATTGCTAATTATTAGTGAAATTAACAAAAATGTTAGCTTTTGCAATTACTTTTATTTATTTAAAGATAATCAAAATTTCATTTAAAATAATAAAAATAATAAATATTATTAAAATTACTATAAATTATTAATAAAACTAAATTTATTAAAAAATATTTATTCATATTGAATTAACAATAATTATTTTCTGTAAATCAGCATTAAATCAAAATTATAATTATTAAAATTTTAGATATTAACAATAACTTAGAATACTTTTAGTTAATTAACAATACATTTTGATTATTAATTTAATATTCATTAATAATAAATAAAACTATTAAATCTTTTAGATTTTCTCGTGTACCGCACAGGTACCTGCTAGTGTATAATTAAATTGGGTAATAAATTAATCAAAATCACTGTTTTAAAAACCAAATCAGACCAGATGATCGAACCATTTGACCTAGGAACCGATCATGTATCGGGTCCATTTTTAGATTGGACCGCTTTGTGGAAAAAATGTTTAATTGGTCAGAGAACCGCTGACACAAATGGTACATTGAATCACTAAACCATTCAACCCAAACAATGATTTGTGGTTTAATAAAAAGTTATTGGGTAAATATCTTAAACTACCCTTGTGGTTTAGCTAATTGACTAAGTGTATCATTACTGTTTGAAAATTGACTAATGCTACCCTTGCTTTTTCTAACAATTGACTAACTCTACCCTTACTGTTAAGGTCCATTAATATTCTGTCAAAACTCATTTACACGTGATATATATTTTTTTAAACCCCAATTTTACCCTCCCCCTCTTTCTCTCTCTCCCCTTCTTTTTCCTATCGGGTTCAGGCATAGAGTAATAGGACATGAGAATCAACTCATGCTGAAAGAAGGGGTTTCACCAGTATGAGGAGGGGTTTCAATATGCTCTTCATCTTGCTAAAGCTATCCGAAGTTCCAAATGCCAGTGACCACTACAACATTGTTAAAGCTCTTTGTTTTGCAATGACTGCCCCACCGCTACAACTCCTCTCCCACAGCAATCTCTTCTCCCTCCCTCTCTCTCTTTCCTGTCCGCCGCTCCAGTTAGACGCCATTGGCATCCTCTTTCCTCTCGTCGTCAAAAACCCTGTTGCATTTCAGCGGTGGCGATATTTCTAAAGTCAGAAACCCTGTTGCCCCACTCAGTACAAACAATCTTAAAATATTGAGGATATCTATGACAAATTGTGTCCCTGAATTCTAAAGGAAGCCCAAGGTCAGTCCTCAAATGAGCAGTCTTCTCTAATGGAATCCGCTTCTCTAAGGACATCATCAATAATTTCCTTAACTTGACAACAAGCAAATCTGCCATTTCATTCCTCATTTTCAATTCCTCCAAATATAACCTTTCGGCCTTAGGGGTCAATTTGAACTTAAGAGAATAAGCCCCTTCTTCCACTATCTCAAAATCAACAGGAAACTGCTTCAATAAAGCAATAAAATGACGTTTCTGACCGAGGCCCAATTCCCTTTAGTACCTGCCCAAGTCTCTAAGCGACATTATTCTATCAGGTTGACTAACCAAAATCTTTCTTATTTTTAACACCAGTTTCAGCTTCTTGTCACGTTGGATAACGTTGTCAAAGGCAAACTATTTTCTTCTCTTGACAGCAGTTGTTATTCGGTGAAATGGGAAACATGCTCTTCTCTAATTACAGAGTTCAGGATTTTTGTCACTTAAAACCAAACGTGTCTCCATAAAACAAACGTGTCCCCATAAAGGGTTAACATGCCCAATTCCCCTTTTCCTTGTTTTATTTTAAAAATTTGAAAAAGAATAAAGGGTAAAATAGTCTTTTTGTCTTTATGTTAACTGGCACTAACAGTAAGGGAAGTATTAGTCAATTGTCAGAAACAGTAGGGCTAGTGTTGGTCAATTTTCAAACAGTAAGAGTACATGTAGTCAATTAGTTAAACTATATGGGTAGTTTAAGAAATTTATCCAAAATTATTTAATTTTTTTTAGATTATTCACAATGAAAAAAAAAAATAAGAGATGGGGGAAGCATTGAGACACGTTCCTAGATATAAGATCTGAGAATGAGAGAGAAACAGAGAGAGAGAGATAGAGAGATTAGAAAGAGAGAGGTGAGATCTCAGATCTGATATGAGGTCAAGATTAGAGAAGAGAATGAGAGAAATGAGATCTCAGATCTCAAATATGAGATCAGAGAAAGAGGTCACCATCGCCACTGTCATCATCACTGCCGCTGTCGCCATCACTGTCATAGGTAAGCATCGCCTCCTCCTCTTCCTTTCCTTCCATCTTTCATCCCTCTCTTTTTTTCTTCCTTTCCTTTTTTTTCCTTCCTATCATTTTTTTTTTCTTTCTTTTTTCAGCCAACACCCACCTCTCTATTACTCTCTATCTCTTTCTTTTCTCATAAAAAAAGAAATATAAAACCCTAATATGCTAAAGGTCAAATTGCCTAAGCCATTTGACCTAGACAATCAAATTGATAACTGAGAAACCGGTGATCAAAATGGTTCTATTTCTGGGTTGATTTATAAAACCTTAGTTAAATAGAAGAGTGGGTAGGGACAATTCTATCAAATTCGAACAAATGCCATAATTAGGAAGGGTAGGATTCTTAAGCTGAACCCAATTTGTTCAATTGGGATAAGTTGAGCTTTAGTTTTATCACATTGAGCCTCAACATCTACTAGCATACTATTGACTTATGGTATGTGTTAGATCGTCTATTGGGATTTATGCATAAAAACATTGGATTTAGGTAGCACTTTAATTACATCTCTTCGTCTGAAAAACGTCAATTGGATGGACTATTTATCTCAAGTTTAAATATTCACATGCAAGAAGAAATTCACACATGATTGGAGAAGATGATTTAAGATTCCCCTAATTGGATGGATATACTACAACGATTGCATCCAGGAGTTTACAACAGATCTGATCGAATAAAACATGAATATGTTAGCCAAAGCAATAAATAATTGGGAAATTTATAGTTTGATTAGTGTGTTTAGGAAACCAGACTGGACCAACTGGTCAGACCAATTAAACTGTGACCCGAGATCCTGGCTGATTCGGTCACAGCCCAATAACTATATTTACTAAAAATCCAATGAAAATCAGCTGATTGGCTGATTTAACTAGAAAGCCAATGAATTGCTCCCGATTTCATGAAATTGTCCAGGCTATTAAATAATTGGAATTTTCAAATATGTTTTACAAAAATTTGAACCCATGACATTTCATTTTCATATATTAATTAATTACCACTAGTCCATCTCTTTAAATGTGTTATTTAGTGATTCTTTATTACATAATACATATGCATTTTAAAGAAATGTAAATTAAGAGACTTGAACCCTAATCATTTGCTTTAAAAATTAAGGAATTGTCAGCCATCAACTATATTGAATTGTATTAAAAGTTGTAAAATAATTATATATTATTTATAAAATCAGTAGTATATACATATATGTCACATAATCATTGTTAGGAATGACAATTTTCTCCATCCCCGTTGAATAGACAACCTCCCTGACCTGATAAGTTTGGGGATGGGGATTTATTTGGTGGGTCGGGGATGGGGATGGGGATTAGTATGGATCCCTGCTTGGGGTCAGGGATGGGGATGGGGTATGTAGCCCCCACCCTGTCCCAATCCCAATTATATATTATTATTTGGTCATATTCTTTATATTTTAAATATTATTCATATTCAATATATTACATATATGATATTGTTTATATTATATATCAAAATATATTTAAAATACTATTTATATTTTAAAATTTTCTTTTATTTTAAGTAAATTTGTTTTTCAAATAGTACTGTTAATTAAAAATTTTGGGGTGTCAGATCCCCACGGGGAACCTGCCTCTGTGGGACCAAAGATGAAGGATAACTTTTATCCAGAATAAAAATCATGCTCAGGAATGGTGATTTATCTTAAAATTGGGGTCAGGGATGGGCAATATTATCCCTGTCCCATTGTCATTTGTAATGAGGGTTTGAACTTCGGTTCAATGCCAATTAAACCTTTGACCCGTGAACCTCTTTCTCCTCAGTTTCTATGCCGTTTTCTGAACATTGGTTTGTGCCACCTCATAGTGTTTTGGTTTTCTCACTTGTCAGTAATCCCAATCGTAGAAACCAATAAAAATTTATGATGCGGGGTAATCAATTGAAACCTCTAAACTTTTAGAAACTTCACATGAATCTCTTTCAAAAGCTGTTGTGTTTGTATTCTATGGAGAGGTCGAAAGGAGGATCAATCATCTAGAGCTATCATTGCCTCCCTTGATTAGACTGCAAAAAACTAATAGCGTGGGTGTATAATCTCAAACTTGCCAGGCATCATTTAATTTCTTGTTACATTAACTTGTTAGAGTTTAGCTAAGATGAATTCACTCACATGCATGTTCCATACCTAAACCAATCACAATAAAGCCATCTTGCTCTTCACTGGTTCACTTAACAAAGAATACTATTCTATTTAATAAGAAATGAATCAAAGAAATCATTGGTCCAAGGGTTTTGCTGCATGGTAAGGTAATATGAACCATAGATTTTGCCCCATTATTTTATAAGGAAATTAAAATGGAAAACCAAAGTATAATTTAAGATAAACTAGTATATATGTAAGTGCTTGCAAGTGACAAATTTTGTGTTGATGATGATGATTGTATATAAAATGTTTTCAAAATTCTCTACATTTTTTTCATATTTTTATGTCTATATGCCCAAATTTTTTACATAATTTATAYATTTCTTGTATAATTTTGTGTTTCTATCTGTTTAACATTTTATTTTTAAATTATAACTTCACAAGTTGACACATTTGGCCTGGAATTTTGAATTCATCTACTACCAAACAGGAAAACAATTTCACTTTTAGGTTAGTTTTGATTTTTTTTATTTTATTTATACCATGAAGAAAAAGTTAAAAACAATTCTTGTTTAATATGATTAATATAAAATATTAGAGATGTGTCCAAATGTTTTTTACTATCTATCTTTTCCATATTTTTATATTTTTT
>NW_010729233.1:1381403-1393365 GCF_000365185.1 Nelumbo nucifera | reverse complement strand
GATTGAAGCTAAGGGCATACAAAAACTGTCCAACAACAAGATCTAGCCCGGATCCAAGAGCTTCAAGCTCATTGATGTAGCACATCATCCGGAGACAATGGTCGTGAACTTGTTGCCCTTTGGACATTTGAGCGGTCATGAACTGTTTCAAGACCTTTTGGCGAGTACAATGATTCTGCTCTTCATACATCATTCTCTAACTATCCAATATGTCCTTGGCGAGCTCAATCTGATCAAACTGCCTCTATATCGGATAGTCTAATGAGGCAATGATGTAACACCGGGCAAGGGAGTTTTTCTCCTCCCAGTCCTGATAGTCTCTCCTCTGGGCTTTAGAAGCCCTATCACCCGGACGCTCCAAGGTAGGATTTTTAGCCACTTTGTCTAACTTTTCAGAAGTTAGGACTAGCATAAGGTTCCTATACCAGTTGGCATAGTTCGGGCCCTTCAGCTTGTTGTCATCAAGAAGCTTTGCAAATTGTCCGTTTGCTATTTTCTGATAAAAAGCAAACATCAGTCCACAACCTAATTTGATTAATGTTCATTACATAGATACGGCTTTTAATCTACATTCCATTCCCATTTATTCATCTCTGAGATTTTCCTCCCATCTCAGCGACGGAGACTACGAGTTATCTCTGGAAATGTGGGAAATCACATAGGGTGCATGGAGCCAACTGTTTCAGCTGCATAACCCCACCACCTTTCTGTGAAGGATCATATCCACTCATCATATGAGCTTTCCCTTTGGCCTCTGTCAGACAAGGTTTAGAGCTATTTTCAGGTAAACCTTCTGTCCAGGGAGTGCTTACCCATCATATTCGTGAACACCAAGGTACCATAAGGGAGTTCCCATTTTATGGTGAAGCCCCTCCCACATCGGTCTATGACGCCCCTATCATCTTATGAAACACTCAGACAAGCCCAACAGAAAATGGATAGCCCATTTTCTGGTGCGTTTCCTCATTACTGAAGTACCCATCCTCATGCTAATGATGGAAGGCCTTTAGAGAGTTCATCATATGAATCTCCCTATCACACGCACTCATATTAGCTGGAGGGAACAGTAATTACGCCCTAGTTTGATCTAGGTCAAACCAAAGTGGCTCCCACTGACTTTCATAAAGCCAGATTTCGGTGGGCCCAAATCGGCTAGGGTTTCGCACGTATCCTCTCCATGAGGTGTGGGGCCCACCACTGAGGGAGGTTGTCCAATGACCAAAGGGGACACCATGGCAATGATGTCCATTCCGCCGTGGTGTGCGCAAGAGCCACTGTCGAAACTGCATGGACCAAATTCTTATGATCCATGCTCGAAGCACATCACACATCCATACATCACATGCAAGGATAAATGGATCCAATCAATTAAATATTTGTAAAGCCCATTTGAAGCCCATTTTAATCCATAATATTAACCATTAATATTATCTAGGTATATGGGCTGAATTAGGGTTGATCAGTTCGACCCATATAGCTTTATCCGCGAAGTGGGCTTTTAGTAGTTTTAACAACTTAAAACTGGGCCTTTACAGGTTGGGCTGAATTAAACATTTAATTAATTATCAATCCTCAGGCCCATTAGTTGGAAAGATAGGGCTGACATTCAGCCTTGATCGAACCCTAGATTCGGTCCAACTAGTTTGGACCAATCTGGTTCGAATGGGTCTAGGGTTTGATCTTTAATTAAAGATTTAATTCAAGAATTAATCTAAAATTAAATACTGATAAAAGATCAAACAAGAATCAGTCAGATAGGTCTATTCGCACATTCCATCCTACAAAACAGAGGTTAGATCCCAGTTTGCAGTTTCTCAGACTGCAAATCGCAGATAGCGATTTTCCCATCTGCGAAATCTCCTTCCTGCACCGGCAACTTCGATCCAAAATAAAATAAATAGAAATCCTAATTTTCTATTAATATTACATCAGATCGAATCCTATACACTCAATTTAGAAAATAAAAAAATTATTTACAAACCATAATGAATGAATAGAAACTGCAAATCGTAGGTTCACTGCGCCAATCAAGATTTCGATATCCAGTTGTACGAATAGCCCATAAATCAAGAAAATAATAAAGAACAATTCTAAATAAATTCTAGATTTATAAAATTTAATTTCGGATCATTCACCCATTAACTAGGAACAAATTTCCTAGAAAAACCCTTAAACTGCGCAAATCGGGTATAACACCTTCTACGTATTTGCGCAGGTTTCAGATTTGGTTTGTTCGGTTCAAGACTTGAACCTRGCTCTGATACCACTGAAGGGATTGAGAGATCCATCACATGGACGCCCAAAACTTGCGGAATAGGGTGGGCAAATTTCAAAAAATTTTTCTCCCTTCAACTAGGAATCGTATTCCCTATTTTGGAAAAAACATATTTTTCAAGAATCAATCTTGAACCATAAACTGAACCAGATTTGAAACGAAATAGTAGGAGAGGGATATACCTGATACAGAGAAATAATATCTCTCAATGGAGGTGTTCACGCCCAAAGAAGATCACCAAAGATTGCTCCCACTGAAGATGACACAGTGGATTGAGGAGCAGAATCAGCAGGGTCCGTCCTACGAACCAAACTCTTTAGGAAGAATCCAATGGAGGTAGTGAGCACAAATTCCTATCAGCCTTTCTCCAAAGACTGATATCAAGAACACTTCTTGACCTTCTCCCACCAAGGAGATCGAACTGGTAGTGAGGCGGCAACTGAAGGAGAATGCAAGAGCAGTAGATGGCGTAGATGCCTTCTCTCTAGGTTATCTGAGATTTGATCTCCGGATGCTTGGATGATCTGGATGGTTCGCCCACTCCTGTCTTTACAAGCTTAAAGAGATCAGCTCCTGATTCTATCAGGAGTTTCCTAATTCAGATCATTATCTGAATTTGGACTCTCTTTAAGTGATAAGGATAAGACCCTTATCTTATCTACAGATTAGATCAGCCTTCTCCTGATCTTATCAGGAGGTTTCAGATCTGAATTCAGATCTGGTCTCTCCGAGTGGATAGAGTAGGACTCTATCCTATCTGCTGATTTAATCCCAGATCCTCCCCCTCTATTTAACTAAATAAAACAGGCCAGTTCAAAATGGGCTTTAAGCCCAATAAGTCTATGTGCTCAAACTGCTTCCAAACTGCTGCCCAGTTGGGCTTCTTTGTATGACATGGGACCCAAGCATTGATCCACACATCAGTCACATGGGTTCGGCCCAGCCTTTGTTACAAGGCCTGGCCGAATACACTATTGTGGACAATGCACCCCCTGAAACCCATCACAAGGGCTTCTATTGGGCCCAACACTTACATTAAGTGGTCCCTGGGCCAAGCCACCTTATAAAAACCCAGGGACTGGGGGCAGATGCAAGATTAGCCCATAAGGTATTACCCTCAGTGGCCTTACACTTAACCTCTCAGCCCATAATGATCAAACACTGCCCGACAAGAGAGGACCTCTCCCTCGGCTRCAAGGAACAGTTTGCACTCTCTGCTTATATGGATCCCGGGAATTAAAACCTTTTACAAACATTTTAGAAACCATAATATATATATACTTTTATATCTCATATAAAATATATTTTGCAAAACAAATCTCAACGATTGAAATCGGCTGCCGACAGTCTTGGTTTCCATTAGACAGAGTGCATCCTCGATCATTACCTTTGTCCGACAAAGGGGCTGATCCTGTCACTATGATCACCCACTTAGATGAATTCTCAAATTGTCCCAATATACCCAGGTTTTGACCCCCACTAAGGATCTCACTGATTGGCATATCAAAGACAGCCCAATCCGACACTTAGTGCAGTATCATAATTGAGTCTAGGGGTCAGGTCTAACTTTCCAATTTTGCCCATCAATCTCCATGGTCTAGGGCAATACTGGAAATCTGGTCCGGTTCAAAGATTTAATTAATCCTACACTACATGTGCCTTGGGTCTCACCTTGGCAGTTGAGACAGGCCACCCCAACCGACTTGGTGGCACATTAGTGTCAGCCTTATCAAGATAGGTCAACCCAGACCGACCCACCGGCTGTGAACATTCTAAACTAACATGAGTCTCATTAAGTGTCCATTTTAAGGGTATAACACAGAAACAAACCACAAGAACTTGAATCAAATATGCACTTTATTCATTTACAATAAATTTCAAAAGTACATCATTCGGATTGAAGCTAAGGGCATACAAAGACTGTCTAACAACGAAGTGGTCATCTCGGTACTAATCAGAGAAGTAGACCAGGTCCAACGGCTCATCTACTACATAATAAAGTTTTGTAGGCAATTGAGACAAGGTACCCCTGACATTGAGAAGTTGGCCTACACCCTGGTCATCGCAGCTCGGAAGCTATGCCCTTACTTCCAAGCTCACATGATCGTCGTCCTCATTGACAGACCACTAAGGCACATCTTGTAGAAGCCCGAGGTCTCAGGCAGATTGACGAAGTGGGCCATTGATGAAAGAGGACAAGGGTACTACTGGCCCATGGTGAAAGTGGATGCACTCGAGGTCATCAAGAAGTTTGGCAATTGCCAGAGGCATACCAACTTCCTTCATCAGCTTATTGCCAATCTGAAGTACTTGACTAACCCGTGGCCTTTTGCCTAGTGGGGGATAGATATCCTCGGGCCATTCCAACTGGCAATCAGGCAGAGGAGATTCTTTGTCGTGGCAGTCTTCACGAAGTGGGTGGAAGCCGAGCCACTGGTGACGATCACAACCCAGAACGTGCAGAACTTCTTTTGGAAGAACATAGTATGCCGCTTCACACTACCTAAGGTGGTGATATCGGATAATGGGAAGTAGTTCCAAGACATCAAGTTCCAGAACTGGTGCACTGTAATGGGAATCCAGCAGAACTTCACATTAGTAGCACACCCCCAAGCGAATGGACAAGCCGAGGTGACGAACAGGGCCATTCTCCAATGACTAAAAGCTTACATAACGTGAGCTAAAGGTTTGTGGGTGGACGAGCTGCCCAGTGTCCTTTGGGCCTATCGAACTACTATTAAGACCACAACAGGTAAGACACCCTTCAACATGATGTATGGTATGGAGGCCATCATCCTTGCTGAGATCGATGTACCGACCCTACGGCCAGAGGCGTATGATGAGGAGGCCAATGAGGATGAGCTTCGCACTAACCTCGACTTGATCGAGGAGGTACATGACCTGGCCTACATTCAAACTGTGGCCTACCAACAGAAGGTAGCTTGGTACTACAATGCTCGAGTCAAGAGACGCCAGTTCCGAGTTGGCGACCTTGTACTCCGGAAGGTAAATGGTACTTGAGCCCGGTGTGGGTAACCTCAGACCAAACTGGGAGGGTCTGTACAGAGTGAGACGAGTATTCGGCGAAGGCACGTACGAGCTCGAGACATGGGTAAGCTCATCGGTGTGCAAGCAGGTTGGGCACATACCCTATAGTGTCTACTCACCTCAACTTACATTGACTTCAGGTAATTCCTTACTGTGCATAGTTCATCAGCTCGGCACCTCGGGGTAACCCATACTTAGAAAAATTTTGCAAAAGCAGATTATTGAACATGAGGTGACAAAAGATAAGGCATTCCATTACTTTGTAACAAAACGAGTTCTTGTACAATCAGCAAAAAAAGAAAAAAAAGAAGAGAAAAACTAAAGCCTACTAAACCAAGCTCGGAGGCTCGGTATACATTATATCTACAAGGGGGTCCAAAGAAAAGAGGCAATGTTTAAATGTTCGCAGGGCTTCTCGCCCCCACCTTCTTCTGAGTTCACAGGATCCTAGGCCGGCTCCACCTCCATCGCATCGGCAGCTGCAACAGCCTCATCGGTCTGAAGGACCTTGCTGACTACGGTGTCGTAGCCTTTCTCCACTACTCCCCCATCGAGCCTGTCGTCGCTCTCCTCCTTGGAGTCCGGATCTTGGTCAGCATCAAAGACCATATCCATGGTGACTCCAACTATGGTGATGGCTCCGAGGTCGAGCTCAGGGAACTAGCGTCTAGTCAACCACCTGCATAACTTGAAGCCCTTCCGATAGGCATCCTAGCCAACCTCCTCCCTCATCTAGCGGTACTCTGGCGAACTCTTATAAGCAGTGACTATGGCATTCCCAGCATCTTTATTGCCATCAAGAAGAGTGGACTCACGTTCGATGGTGGCAACCTTTAACTCTTCGAGCTCCTTCCTCAACTCTTCGACCTCCACTGCCAATTGCTGGTTCAGCTCATTATTTTCCTGGTTAGCGGCCTCGAGCTTGCACACAGAGTCAACTACCTTCATCAAAATGGCTCTAGGTCTCCATGAGTGTCACCTCAGCACATTCAAACTTCGCTTTGGCAGCCAATGCCCTCTTTAGATGTTGCTTAGATTGTTGGGCAAGTGAGTGGATCATGGAATTCACATGAAAATGAGAGCACAAATTTTTCCAATTATTAAGAAGAGAACCAATCTGAAGAGAAGGTTAGGACGAAGACGTACACCATGCAGCTACTGGCAGCCTTTGCTGCAAGTTGCTCAATAGGCAAACCGACATACTTGGAGACCTCCTCGAGGAAGACTACATCCCTACTCTTGAGAAGGCTAGTTCGGGCATTCATGACACTTGGGACCACTTCGGGGCCTTCGCTAGAGGAGCCAACCCTGGGAGTGGTGACTTGAGGTGCGGGTGCTAGGGCTGCCTCAGGCTAGCGAGGCATAGACTCCCTGCCTTGGTCCTCCTCGACCAAGTAGATGACTGGGGGTCCTCAATTGTTTAGGGAGTGGTGGGCTTGATGGCAGGCCCAACAAAGGTTTCGGTAGCGGGCTCATGTGATGAACCACCTTGGGTCGTCTTTCTCTTCTTTCTCTTCTTCATCCCAATGAAGAGGTTGGTAGCAGGAACACCTGACATGATGCCTGTGAAAAGAAAAAGACCAGATCAACCGAAGTGGTAAAAGGAAAAGGTGAAAAAGCTAAGTGTGTGTACATCGAAGCGGTGACCTACCCGGAGGACTCAGTTCGGCCTTGACAAGTTTTTTCTCGGTCAGAAAATCTTCCAACTTTAGACTGAGCTGCACCCAGGAGCGGATTTCTTTCTTAGTCTTCCTATCTAGCTTATCCCCGGGGTCACTAATGCCCGTCTTCCAGTGCGTTGGGAACGACCACCCCCCAACAACAGTAACAGTAAAGTATCATGTCTTCTAGGCCAGGACTTTGTTGGGGTACCCATTCAAGACCTTGTACCCAGGTCGGGGAGAAATGTAATAACTTCGTTTGTCTACTCCTAGAAGGCCAGCAGGGTTTTTCTTGATGGAGCAGATCAAACTGAAGATATCTAAGTCTAAGGGTCTGCTGTAGTCATGGAAGAGGGAAATGGTTCCAACAATGGTGCAAACTGAATTGGGATGAAGCTGGTTTACGGTAATGTTAAAGAACTTGATGATCTCGATGATGAAAGAATGAAGCGGGAAGCGTAGCCTGGCGACTAGATGCTCTTCAAAGACCATGGTTTCGTCGTGATCATGGTCCCAAGGAGGCCCTTCTAATGGGATGCTATAGCCATGGTCGTCGGGGAATCTATAATGGGCAACTAGTGCATGGACCCTCTCCACCGTCATGATGGAGGGACCAAATTGGTTCGGGCCCTGAGAAGGACGAGAGTGGCGAAATGTCGAAACCTATTTACCAAAAGCTCGTCGCTCCTGAACTGAGGTGCCCTCCTCGGTCGATCTGGTCTCTGGGCTGTGAGTGAATATGTCCATCTCGGCTAGGCCGGACTCTATGTCCTAGATTGGGGTGCCCACCTTGGCCCCACCATACTTACTGCTTATATCAAGAAAACTACCCATGCTAGTGCTAGACATGCCAAAGTGAAAGTAATGAAACGGACAAGGAACGAAGGCAGAGGAAGGCGATTTACCTAAGGGAGAAGGAACACCGTCGGGAATGAAACAAAAGCCACAGAACTGTGAACAAGTGCGTGACCTCTGGAATTTGAACACACGAGATGAGACGAGAAGAATGGGACCCCAAGGCCCCTATTTATAGCCATAATTGTCGATCTTGGATGGCTAGGATCTGTTTAATCCAATGGCTCTCATCAAAACCGGTTGCATGGCTCATGAGGCCGAAATCAGTTGAGCACGTGTTTTGATGTCCGTGGTGTTGTGTAAACTGCATGACGTCCGCGCGTTCCAGACACGCGACCTATTTTTATGGTTGAGCCGACTGGGTCAATATGGTTTAACCCTCAGATTGGACCTCGGTCAGAGAGAAGACCAGGCCAAACCCACCGGAGCTCGTCATGACCTCCCCGCACTAGGTCAGAACCCCTGACACAGGGAGTGGGGGACAATTGATGAGGGGTGATACCCACTAAACATCGGATACGTGGATGCGACCTGATGATTGGACTATGACTAGGCGTTTTTCTACCACATCAGTATTCCATGTCACTTTGGTGAGTCAGGCCACCTTTGGTGTCTTGGGCACCTCGGCAAGGACCGAGGTCCAAGTAGCTCGAGATGGCCCAACCAACCAAGGTGACACGTAGCGGATTTCTAGAAGCATGCCAGCTATCTCCGAGCTCTTCGGGATCACGCCACATGACCTTAGGACTTATCCTTATCCTGCTCGGATCAGAGGGACACGATAGACCTTATCTGCTAGCATGTTATCCACCTCCTAGGGCAGAATGGACTCCTAACTATGCGAGCTGAGGATCTCGGAGGTGTTTGTGAGACCTACGGTAGCTCATCTATATAAGGGAACCAACCCCTAGAACCCAGGTATGCGCGATTTATTGCATTTTAGCTCTCCAATTCTCAAACTTTCAGGTCGCTTACAACAAATACTAACTTAAGCATCGGAGTGGCCACACCAGGTTAGCTACCCCGGGTTCTCTAATCCTACTTGTCTTGCAATTCGACCGGCCACCTAAGCAACCAACATCCGAACTGCCATCTAGCTAGGAGCAACCAGATCACGTACCATTAATTCTCTAGATCAATATGAATTTAGATCTCTTGTCCACAAGAATCCTACCCATAAGACACAACATCTTGCATGTATAGTAATATGTAAATACGTGAAATGTTCTTAATGTGCGGCTGTAGTAATGTGTTTGTAGGAGATCTGAACATGATCAATAGCGTCCTACTTACTGGTGAGAAGAGAGGAATCTTTCGGCCAGCCAGCCGTTGCTTCATTCAGTCCAAGAAGAAAATTCCATTCATGTCATTTGGCTCTTCCGAATAGTAGTAGCATGTCGAGGTAGCACTCTCCTTTATTCATAGGACCAATACCTAAGTCTGTGTTTGGTTGCAATGCAAATTTATTTGCACTAGTACAAATACATGGGAGTACAAATTTAAAAAATGCAAATTCTTGTTTAATTTTGTTTTGGATTTTACTTTATTTTGCTTCATGTATTAATTTACTTCATTTATACTGCAATCAAACAAAATAATCTAAAATTTGAAACAAAAAATAGGTCAGAATTTACACTCAAAACATTTGCACTGCCATAACTTTGCATTAGTGCAAATTTATTTGCATTGCAACCAAACACAGCCTAAAGAAGAATAGATGAGATCCCATTGCAACCTACGAATGTTTGCAACTGATCATTGAAAATTTATAGATTGGCCTAATCACTGACCAAAAAATAGTAAGCTGTTGTTGTAGGCATTGAATCTCTCTAGCAACACAGCAGCCAATAACGATTATATCATCAACAAAAAATAGATGGTTAAGTTTGATGCCCAAAGGGCCAAAGCGAAAGCTCATAAACTTATGACTCGCCAATTGTTGTTATGGCTATGCTTGGTTGCAGTTTGCACTGATGCAAGACTATAGTAGTGCAAATGATTTGGCTGCAAGTTTTGATTTATTTTTATTTTTATTTCAAATTTTATCTTATTTTGTTTGATTGCATTAAAAATGAAGTACAATAAGACCAGTAGAATAAAGTAAAAACCAAGATTTGCATTTTTTTCATTTATACTCCTATACATTTGTACTAGTGCAAATAAAATTGCACTGCAACCAAACACATCATAATAATCTGGATAATACCTCAGCAAATTAAGAAAAATGGAAAAAGCAGACATCCTTGGCAGAGACCTCTTGAAGGTTATTGGTGATGATAGACACATCTCCGAGCTTGCAATGCAGGATGCAGTCCAGATTTCCTACTAACATCCCTCTACTCCCCTCCTACTAACCCAATAAAATGATTCCGGTTGTTTTAATCATGTTAGAGGAGTCCGACTTTAATGTAACAACTAATCAAGAGCTTAACCCCTCCGTTAAATACTCTTTTTTAAAATATATCAATTCTTCAAACATTAATTAAACCTTTCTTAAAAAATAGATATTTCATTTAAGCCCAAATTCTTTTACCCCATTCTCTTTCCTCTTCGTCTCTTCTCAGAAATCTTTTGTTCTGTGCTTGATCATTAATATACAAAAAGCCCCTTTCAGATTTCTTCATGGATCAAGAAAAATTCTCAATCTCTAGCCACACTCCACACCAATCGATAACAAAAGTTATACAAATTCTCTCGTGCTACCTATTAGTGAATCTTCTATCTCCATTGTTTGCCCTGCCTCTAGAATCTATCTGATTGGAACTAAAGATTTTCTATTTTACCACAAGTAATTCAAATTTTTCCCACAATCCAAAATCCTTCTCAATATTGTTCATAAAAACATAAAAGAGTTATACTCCTCCCAACATCTTCAATGACAGCAACAAGAAAAAAATCCATTGTATAGGAGGAAATTGAATGTGTATAGTGTCCTTCGCAGAAGAACTCAGTTTGATGTTTATATGTTTTAAACCCACAACTTGAAAGCTGAGCCAGTTAACAATTATTTATTGATCCTTGGAGAAATCAAAAACAAGCTTTCATTGGAAAAGAGAGAATGGGGAATTTGCGTATAATTAAAATAGATATATATTTTTATTTTTATTTCTTTTTTAAGCCTAGTAAGGCAACTTCATGCATGGCAAAAGAGTGACAGATCACTGAAGATTTTTTCTTATTTTTTTTTTATTTTTAGAAATACTTAATTAATGCATAAAAGTAGGTATTTCTTTAAAAGAGTATCTAATGGAGGGATTAAGGTGTTGGTCAATCGTTACAGTAGGTAGGACTTAGGGACAGCTGGAATCATTTTATTGGGTTAGTAGGGAGGGGAGTAGAGGGATGTTAATAGGAAATCCGGACTGAGTTAGCAATGAGACCACATAAATTAGTAGCAAAACCCAAGGAATGGGGAGTACTAAGGGGAAACTCCAAATCAATTTTATCATTAGCATTAGATACATCCAACAGTTCTTGCCTCTTTGGTTTTTCATAGACTGAACCACCTCCTTGGATAAGATAACATTGACAATAGAGTTTTTCGTCTGTTCACCAGTATCTTCACAACCACCTTATAAGAAACATTATTCAAACCAATAGGATGGTAGTCATTTGCACTCTCTGCAGGAGTTGTTTTGGGGGATCAAGCAAATATGAGTTTGATTCAATTCTGCTATTATCCTTTGGTTCTGGAAGTAGTCATGTAGTAGCTATTCAAATTCAGATCCAACCAAGGACCAACATATTTGGTAGACTGCAGCTTGTACTCCATCTGTGCCCGGAGCCTTATAAGAATCAACTAGCAGGGACCTGTGTGATGCACGGGATTTATTAAGAGAAATCTAAATAATAAAAAGGGTTATATACTAAAATACCCCTTATAGTTTTACGGATTTACTAAAATCTACCCTATAGTTAGCATTTTACTAAAACATCACTTATAATTTATAATGGATTTAATCATTCTTCCATTACATGACAGTGGAAAATGACAATGTTGACCCTAATGTTCATTTAAATAAATTTAATCAAAAGAAAATAAAAATAAAAATACTACCATTTTTGCCCTTAATAAGACACCAACAACCACTCTATTGGCTATATTTGGTTAATTTTGTTTTTT
>NW_010729233.1:1337468-1359028 GCF_000365185.1 Nelumbo nucifera | reverse complement strand
CTATATAAAGAGGGGGGCGGACCAGCTCTAGCATTACTCAATCCAAGGATCCAAGAGATCATCAAGCAACTCAAGCTACCAAGAGAGYAGTTYGGCCACTGAGAAGCAGAGCATGGAGAGTTCGAAGATCATGAGCAGCTAAGCTTTTCTTTTTTGGTTCAAGGGGGGAGGTTCGATTGTGCCATTGTGAGGTTGTGTATTTAATTTAAGATCTTGCTTTTTAATTCAAGTATTCATTGGTTCCTGTACATATTTTCATTGGATGTTAATGTTAATTAGTCTGACAAATTAATTAATGTTGATTTTCCTACTGCTATCCATGGTTCGGTGATCCGTAATTGTCACGAATAGTRGTACAAGTAGCAATTAGGTTAATATCTTTTTGGATCAATTGTTCGTGACAGCCTTTGACCAATGTATTGACATGGTTTAACCTAAAAGTAATCGATGGAACAAGATTCGATAATTGCAACTATCTCAATTATTGTTATTTTGGTTTAACTGTTTTCACAAATCTTAATGCTATCACTGGTTAATATGGAGTGCTATCGTACCCAGTTGAGTAGTGATAAGTGTTGATTGAATGCTGGGTTTGATCAGCTAAATTAGGAAAACACAAGATTTATTATGGCTATCCTAATAAATCTAAGGTTAAATGCTTGAATTGCAAGATTACCAGGATCTACCTATGATCGATGGCCAATTGACTAACCCAAACCATTGAACTAGAATTCGGTAAGACTGATTTCTTTTGTTTGTTTAAGTTTGCTATTTCTTCTTTTAATTTCAGTATTTAATTTTCCCACTCAGTAATAATATCCATTCGGCTGAGAGATTACTGTTAGCTCCCTGTGGGATTCGACCTAGTACCACTTTTACTATAAATATTTCATTGTGGGACTAGTACTAATTTTGAGGGCTTCGACAACTCGTCACTCTTTCATCTTGAATGTAAGGTATTTGAGCCAATGCTTCTTAGGTAAATTGTAGCTTAGGATTTTGAATTTGAATAAAGTTGTAATGTTTTGTTAATCAGATAAGAGTTAACCAATTTAGTATTAGTAGTTGCTTCCTAAATCCTCGTGGGAATGATACTCTACTCATCTCTTTACTACTTGAACGGCTAGTGCACTTGCTAGTGTCACAATGACGCGTCACTAGGGAAAAGGGTAAGATACTGTGTTTTAGATGCAAGGAATTTGGCCAAATGAAGAGAGATTACCTAGCACGAAAAAGGAGTGGGGATGAATTTGGAAGCATGGCAATTGCATCTGATGTTGATGGAGACGCTCTCACAGTCTCCGAAGGTATGTGCAATTTTTCTCCAAATGAGTGGGTTTTAGATTCTGGATGTTCTATACATATTTGCTCCAAGAAGGAATATTTTGACACATTCCAAGAAAGGAAGACAAGTGTTGTCTCCTTGGGTGATGGATCTACATGTAACATCATGAGTGTTGGGACAATGAAAATCAAAATGGTTGATGGAGTGGTTCGCACTTTGGGTGGTGTGGCTTATGTCCCAACAATGTGCTGGAATTTAATATCATTTTTGTTTATATTAGATTTCTCATAATTGTTATTTCAAATGCCTTGTTCTTTTATACTGTGGGTGGTTGTTGTGAGCCCTCAATAGGGATAATCTCCCCTTACCAAAGTGTTTCATGCCCAATAGACAAATCATTGATAATAGTCTTATATTGCTCATGAGATGATTCATATTATGAAAAAGAAAATAGGAAAAGAGGGGATTATGGCATGCAAAATTGACACGGAGAAGGCTTATGTAGAATAGGTGTTCTTATTCTTTAATGCCAATCACTACTACTTCTTCTTCTTCTTCTTCTTCTTCTTCCTTTTGCATATGTTTCTACAATTGAACCATTACCTCCACCTCATCCTCCTCCTTTTTCTTCTCTTCTTATTATTTAGTGCTAATCACTATGTTTAACCAGTTTAATAGGGCAACGAAACACTGAAACAATGTGTTTTCTCCAACTTGTTCAGCGAAGGTAGATTGCCTTGTAGAATTTGAAGCCAAATCTAGGTATTATTATATATCCTATTAGGGGTTTCCATTTGATTTATCTATTTTCCATTTTTTAAATTGATTCAATGCATAGATGAGATATAGCAAAAACTGATTTTTAAATATATTAAAGTTCACCCGTGATTCACTAAGTGGAGCTAACAAATAGGTTGCAAGAAACCAACAATGTTACTTGATTATGAAGATACCTCTTGAATTATGAATTTAATGAGTAATTCCCAAATCTTAAAGTGATTCTAGGTCTCTATGAAGTAACTTTGGGTCTTCCATAGTAATCCAATTCAATGATATCTATTAAATTCCATAATAACCAACTTTCCCTTTGATAGGATTTTTGTCCTTGGTACTTAAATAGCTTGAAGTTCTACAATTATATATAGACTGCTATTTTAGGTTCTTCTGTTCTGTTCATGTTTTGAAGTGTGATAACAATAGTATTTATGGCACACCCTTAATATGCATTTACCATTAGTCATGGATCCTTAGATAACTAAAAAAAGGTTTTGTGATATTTTTTCATTGGTGTGGTGTACTGCAACCTATTAAATAAATGAGATAAAGAATGTTATTATAAGATCATACAAAATAGTGTCATATTACTCCTACAAAAAGATTTACTCTAAAAAATTATTAATTATGAATTATATTAATTTGTACTAACATGCTCGTTGAATCATTCAGAGAATTCTAATTGGTGAATGTCTTCAACCATCTTTAAAGGGGCATGGTGATGTTTCCTTTAGATTTCCTCCAAATATTGCCTATAAATGAAATTTCTAGCACCCATTTTTTGTTCGATCCCTTCACCCTACCATTTTGTACCCTCATCTTAGACCCCAAAAACAGAGAAACACAACCAGATCAACTTGAAACTTTCCATAACCCGAAATACCCTCCTTTGACACAATCTATAGGACAAATAAGAACCTTGATTAGACATCATCCCTAGACTTGGAAAATTACAACTTAATTACACATCACTTCCTTTCTAACAACCCCAATCTATGCGATATTCAAATTCTAACTCCTCCAAAATCAAATCCAACATATCCGTCAGCCAAGATCACTAGGAAACAATCAACTAACAAATCTCAACATGAATCTACGACAACCAACCACAAAAACATCAATATCCCATTTCGATGGCCCTGAATGATTACCAAGCTCAGCCTTATCTTTCTTAGATCAGAACCATCCACTTGACTTATCACCCTAATCCATGCCTACCTGCTAAATTTCATCCCAAAATTCTACCATTTAACCCTTCACCAAACCAAGATTCTATTTTAGCAAATCTCATTAATTAGAGCTTACCATATGTCATCCCAACTTCATGGCCGATCAGACCTTATCACTGTGTTCAAAGACCCAAAAAACCCTAGCACATCAAATTTCACGACCAAACACCTCCATTTGACCATTAAAAAAGTAAGATTTCATTTTGGGCCCTATCGTTGATTGGAAAACCATAAGCTAAGACCATGATCTGAACTAAATTAGTCAATCTACACCTCTGATCAAAGACCCATCACTTTCATCAGATTTAGGATGATCAAAAATACCTACCCACCAAATTTCATCCCAAAACTCCCCTATTTGACCCTTTATCAAATAAAGGTTATATTTTAGCAAATCTCGTTGATCCAAACTTGTCAGCTATAGATCTTAATCATCCTGACCCTGTTTGACCAATCAGGCATCACCACTGTGTTCAGAGACCCAAAAACCCTAGCATGTCAAATTTCACATCCTAATTCATCTATTTGACCGTTAAACTAGAAAGATACCATTTCAACGTACTAGATTAAATTACCACATCATTCGTCCCAACCTGAAGCCTTAAAATGGTGATGGTTGATATCAGACCCATTCTTAACTGATTAGAACACTTGGACCAATGAAACAGAGCCTAATAGACCTAAAAAGCCCAAAAACCCCAAGATATCCCTATTTAAAACCAAGAAAAGACAAAATTGCATTTAAAAGTTCATCAAATTTACATTTTCTACCACTGACAACCCCAAATACGAGACTGCCATGACAGACACACCCCAAGTTCCTATTAGACACACAAAACCCATGAAAATCACCCCCAAATCAAAGAAAATGTTTCACCAAATAGGAAAACTTAACTAAGAATCTATTTCTTTGAAGAGTCTTTACCTAGTTGTGTGAAAAACCTCTGTTGAATCCCATGCACTATAGCTAAACGAATTCAGACCTGACCCCCTCCCTTTCTCTATAAATGCTGACCTAATTCAAGCTCAAAAGGGGGAGAAGAGGAAAAAACCAGAAAGAGAGGAAATTTGAGGGAGGCCCCCAGAGAAAGAAAGAGAAACAAGGAGAGAGAGAAAGAGCAAGAAAGGTGGACGGGGAAGAGAGACAAGAGCTTTCTCCTAGCCCATATATTGCCTCTTGTTCACCCAAAATTTGGAGGTACTTTGAAACTCAAATTCCAAACTCACTTCCTCCATTTTCAAGCGGAAGTTGTTATAACCAAAAGCACTCATTAGCTTAAGAACCCATTTAAACTTCATTTTATATCATCCCTAGCTACTGGAAAACTTTTGACGAGGTACATACAAATGGTAAGTTTTTTTTTAGTTTTTTTTAAGTTGCTTGAAGTTCTGAGACCTTGGAGAAGCATTGTTTTCGATTTCTTCTAGACTGAGTATAGAGGCAGCGAGGTGAGGGTCTTAGGGAAATTAGTACCTAGGACCCGATAACATCACCTCAAAATCGGTCTCAAGAAAAGCTCAGTAATGGAGATTGAGGTGCTGGCCAAATGGCTCAAACTAATATTCCAAAATATTCTCAAGATCCTTTGCAAGGAATCGGTGGTCCAATGACTAGGGCAAGGATAAAGAGGATGAAAGAGGCTTTACACAGCTTAATCATGGAAATGCATGACAAAGAGGTAGTTCTAGAAGATTCTAAGACTGTTCTAGAAGTTTCCAAAGCTTCACCAAGGATGATCACCTATCTTTATGTGTAAGACGATGTACAAGGCTTAGATCTTGAAAAACAAAGCTTGGAATCCATGACATAAGACCAAGGCGCAAGGACATGATAAGAAAAGGCCCAATCCGCATACTAAGATGTATTGATGGGCTTGGCGCATGGACATTATAAGAAAAGGCCCAATTCGTATGCTAAGATGTATTGATGGGATTGTTTTTGTCTTGTTTTGTTTTACTTTGACTTTTTTATGCTTAGTTGTCATTAGTTGTAGTCTTTTAGAAGGATTCTTATATCAAGGCAAATTTGTTTTCCTAAATTAAAGGGATCCTCAATAGATTAGGTGTTTCCTTATAAGATAATGACGTTTACATTCCTATATAAAGGCTACAACTTTGTAAAACGAGATCATCAATAATATAGAGGTATTTTCAGCAAGCTTAGCTTTGCCTTATTGTGTTCTTGGTAGAATACAATATCTTGACTTATCAAGGGAGCGATCAACCTTTGTGGCATTTTCAAGATTGGATTCTTTAAGGACTTAGTTTCCTTAATGTTCTAATCTGATCAACTACAACTTGTTTTCTAACTTCTGGGTGCGCATGACAACTTGATTCAAGAGTTCCTAGAGCAGGTCGTCTAGTGGGTTCTTATCATTTGGTATCAGAGCCTTGGTTCTAGAAACAGGTTACTTATCCTTTGCTTATTCTTGTTTGGTGTTTTCTTTGATCATTGCACATTTCTTGTGTTGTCCTTGCATAGTTTCTTTGAATTATTCCATTCGATTTCTTTGTGTTTTTTAATAGAGTCAATTCTGTTTTGTGTGTTTTTGAATAGAGTCAGATTGTAGATCTGATTTTTAATCATTTTCCCAGCATAAATGGGATTTCTTGAATTGCAAGATCATATTCCTATAAGTCATCACGAGTTCTCCTTTCCTTTTTTGGGTTTAACTAGTTAACTAATTCAAAATCCAATTGTATAATCCTTTTCGAGTTGGGATTTCTTTTCCTTAAGCAGTTGTCTTACTTAGTACTAATCCTTATCAAATAAGGATTCTTGTGTCTACATTAATTTAGTTTCATGCTCCATATTTATTCTATTCAGGTTCAATTGCGCAAGGCTGTTTTGTGTATTCTAGTGATTTCTTTTGCATGTTTTTTGCTTCTTTTTGAAGTTTTCTTATTTTTTTGGCTCCTATAATTGATTGTTTTTTTCTTCCTTATTTCTACCGTTTGCCTCAACTAAGTTTTTAAAGTTCTGATTTTGAGATTTTCCACCATCTAACTGATTGCTCATTGAGATTTTTTGGTCCTGATTCTGTTAAGAACATAAAGGGGGCTGGCTTGAGTGAAAAAAAAAAGTGAGGGAGTGTGGGAGGAACAAAATTTCTTTTATTTCCAACGAGTTTTTGCAGGTTATAAACATGAGTATTGAAGGAGAACCACAAGAAATTGACATGAATTTATTCATAAGGGCTGTTAGTGAACAATTTAGAAAGTTGAATGCGAGGCTGGATGATTTGCAATCCCCATCTATTTCTAAGTCCACTAGAAGACGTGTGTTTGAGGAAGAAGAGGAAGATGATTCGGATTTGGAGGAATCAAGTTTTAAATGAGGCAAGAAGGTTGTTTCCAAAAGAGATAGAAATTTGGGCAGCATAAAGATGAAGATTCTGACATTTCAAGGAAAGAACGATCTCGAACTATACTTGGAGTGGGAAAGAAAGGTTGAGCATGTATTTGATTGTCATGATTACTCCGAGGAGAATAAAGTAAAACTAGCAGCCATGGAGTTCATAGATTATGCAAGCATACGGTGGGATCAATTGATGATCAGTAGGCATAGGAATGGAGAGAAGCCAATTCGGTCATGGGAAGAGATGAAATTGGTAATGCACAAGAGATTTATACCTAGCCATTACTATAGAGATTTGCATAGAAAGTTGCAAGGGCTGGTTCAAGGTTCCATGAGTGTAGATGACTATTACAAAGAGATGGAGATAGCCATGATTAGAGCAAACATAGAGGAGGACCGAGAAGCAACAATGGCTAGATTTATTGGTGGCTTGAACAAGGAGATTGCTGATGTGGTGGATTTACAACACTATGTGGAGATGGAGGAGCTGTTGCACAAAGCCATTAAAGTGGAGAAGCAAATCAAATCAAAAGGGTTCAGATCTATTTCTTCATGGAAATCTAATTGGAAGGACAACAAAGCTACCTCAAAAATAAAAGAGGAAGCAAAGCAAAAGGATTCAGTTGTTGTTCATAAGAGTAAAACCAACACTAAAACTTCTTCTAAGTCACGTGATGTTAAGTGTTTTAGGTGCCAAGGATTCGGGCATATTGCTTCTTAATGCCCAAACAAAAGAGTTATGATTGTGTTAGTGAAAGGAGAAATAGAAAGTGCTAGCTCAAGTGAGGATGAGATGCCACCATTGGAGGATTGTTCTGATGTTGAAGTTGCAGAACCTGTTCATGGTGATTTGCTAGTTACAATGAGAGCCCTAAGTATACAGCCTAAGGATGATGGTGATGAGGAGCAATGTGAGCATATTTTTCACACAAGATGCCATGTGAAGGATAAGGTATGTACTATGATTATTGATAGTGGAAGTTGTACTAATGTTGCTAGTACGTTGTTGGTAGATAAGATGAATTTGTATACCATAAAGCATCCTAAACCGTACAAATTGCAATGACTGAATGAATGTGGAGAAGTGAGGGTAACCAAGCAAGTTCTGGTTTCCTTTTCAATTGACAAGTATGAGGATGAGGTTCTATGTGATATGGCACCAATGCATGCTGGTCATATATTGCTTGGCTGACCGTGGCAATTTGATAGGAAGGTTTCACATGATGGGTATAAAAACCATTATTCTTTTGTAATGAATAACCGAATTATTGTACTAACCTCTCTCAAACCTTTGCAAGCTTATGAAGATTAGATTAGGATAGCAAGAGAGTGCAAAATGAGAGAAGAACAAAAGTGTGAGCAAGAGGAAAAGAAAAGGAAAGAAAGTGAACAAGCGAAAGCAAAGAGAGAAAGTGAGACCAAGAGGAAAAGTGCAAGTGGAATGACTGAGGCCGAGAGGAAAATTGGAGAGAAAAGTGTACAAAAAGGAGAGACAAGCAAGGGAATGAGCGTATTTGCTGAAAAAATGAGGTTAAGAGTGTCATGATTTAAAAACAGCAACTACTTGTACTTATGTACTAGGATGTTTACTTTTCTACTAATGACCTTAAACCCTCTTTGCCTAGTGTTGTTGTGTCTTTATTGCAGGAGTTTGAGGACCTATTTTCCGAGGAGATTCCCCATGAATTACCTCCCTTAAGAGGTATTGAGCATCAAATAGACTTCATACCCGGTTCTGCCATACCAAATTGACCTACTTATAGAGCTAATCCCGAGGAAACAAAGAAGATACAAAGGCAAGTGGATGAATTGGTGCAAAAGGGTTATGTAAGGGAGTGTCTTAGCCCATGTTCGGTTCCTGTCATCTTAGTCCCAAAGAAAGATGGAACATGGCGTATGTGTGTGGACTGCCGAGCCATTAACAAAATAACAATTAACTATAGACATCCTATTCCTAGATTAGATGATATGCTTGATGAATTGCATGGCTCTTGTTTGTTTTTTAAAATTGATTTAAAGAATGGCTATTATCAAATTCGCATGAAAGAGGGAGATGAATGGAAGACAACATTTAAAATTAAATATGGATTGTATGAGTGGTTAGTAATGCCTTTTGGTTTAACTAATGCACCTAGTACATTCATGAAGTTAATGAATCATGTCATGCGTGCTTTCATAGGGAAACTTGTGGTAATTACTTTGATGATATTTTAGTTTATAGCAAAAATTTGGATGAACATATAAAACACTTGCATGCTGTTTTTAGTGTGTTAAGAGAGCACCAATTGTATGCTAATCTTAAGAAGTGCAYGTTTTGCATRGAATCTGTTGTGTTTCTTGGATTTGTTGTTAGTTCGCAAGGTATTAGTGTTGATGAAGAGAAGGTAAAGGCAATAAGGGACTGACCTACACCTAAGAATGCGAACAAGGAAAGGAGTTTTCATGGTTTAGCAAGTTTTTATCGAAGTTTTGTTAAGGATTTTAGTTCTATTGTTGCACCTTTGAATGAACTTGTTAAAAAGAATGTTGCTTTTAAGTGGGATGAAGTGCATGATCGAGCTTTCAAAACTTCGAAAGATAAGCTAACTAATGCACCTTTGTTGTGTTTGCCTAACTTTGATAAAGCTTTTGAAGTAGAATGTGATGCATTTGGAATTGGAATAGGGACTGTTTTGATGCAAGATTCCAAACCAATTGCTTATTTTAGTGAAAAGCTAAGTGGGGCAGCCTTGAACTATCCTACTTATGACAATGAACTTTATGCATTAGTGAGGACTCTTCAAACATGACAGCATTACTTGTGGCCAAGGGAATTCATCATTCATTCTGATCATGAGAGCTTAAAGTTCTTGAAATCCCAAGGTAAGCTTAATAAAATGCATGCTAAGTGGTTGGAGTTCATAAAAACATTTCTTTATGTGATCAGGTACAAATATGGAAAGGAAAATGTTATTGCTGATGCATTATCTAGGAGGTACACATTACTTACATCTTTACAAACTAAGTTACTTGGTTTTGAATTGCTTAAGGACTTGTATGCTAATGATTCTGATTTCGGCCAAGTATGGAAAGCATGTTTTCAGTGTGCATTTAATGATTTCTATAGGCATGAAGGATTTATGTTTAAGAAAGATAAATTGTGTGTGCCTATTTATTCTATTCTTGAGTTACTTGTTAGAGAAACTTATGGAGGCGGCTTGATGGGGCACTTTGGTGTACAAAAGACTTTAGATATATTGTGTGAGCATTTTTATTGGCCTAATATGAAGCATGATGTACAATCTGTTTGTGATAAGTGCATTACGTGTAGATAGGCAAAATCTAAAGTTAAACCGCATGGCTTATATACCCCTTTACCAGTGCCCTAACCAACCCTGGATTGATATTTCTATGGATTTTGTTTTAGGGTTACCAAGGTTTTAAAGTGGTAAGGACAACATATTTGTTGTTGTTGATCGGTTTAGTAAAATGGCTCATTTCATTGCATGTTCTAAAACCAATGATGCAACACATATTGCTGACTTGTTCTTTAAAGAAGTTGYTCGTTTGCATGGTTTGCCTAAGACAATTGTTAGTGATAGAGATGTTAAGTTCTTAAGTCATTTTTGGCGCACTTTATGGAATAAATTAGAAACTAAACTATTGTTTTCTACTGTTGCTCACCCTCAAATGGATGGTCAAACTGAAGTAGTTAATAGGACACTCACTACTTTGTTGTGTGCTATCATCCAGAAGAACTTAAGGCAGTGGGAGAACTAATTGCCACATATTGAGTTTGCATATAACAGGTCTGTTCATTCTACTACTTCTTTTTCACCTTTTGAAGTTGTTTATGACTTTAATCCTTTAACTCCTGTGGATATTTTACCGTTGCCTACTAATGAACATGCTAATCTTGATGATAAGAAAAAGACAGTTTTTGTGAAGGATTTACATGCCAATGTTCGGGCTAACATTGAAAGGAAGAATGAGCAATATGCTAAGCAAGCTAATAAGGGGCATTTGAAGGTTGTTTTTGAACCTAGAGATTGGGTTTGGGTGCACATGCGTAAGGAGAGGTTTCCTACACAAAGGAAATCAAAATTGTAGCCTAGAGGAGATGGACCTTTTCAAGTCTTGGAAAGAGTTAATGATAACGCCTACAAGCTAGATTTGCCAAGCAACTATGGTAGTGTTAATGCAACTTTTAATGTTGTTGATCTATCTTTGTTTGATGTAGGTGATTCGAGGACAAATCCTTTCAAGGAGGGAGGGAATAATGGTGATAGAGGTGCTGACCAAATGGCTCAAGCTAATATTCCTAAATATTCTCAAGATCCTTTGCAAGGAATCAGTGGTCCAATGACCAAGACAAGGACAAAGAGGATGAAAGAGGCTTTACACAGCTTAATCATGGAAATGCATGACAAAGAGGTAGTTCTAGAAGATTCTAAGACTGTTCTAGAAGTTTCCAAAGCTTCACCAAGGATGATCACCTATCTTTATCTGCAAGACGATGTACAAGGCTTAGATCTTGAAGAACAAAACTTAGAATCCATGACATAAGAACAAGGCGCATGGACATGATAAGAAAAGGCCCAATCCGCATGCTAAGATGTATTAATGGGCTTGGCGCATGAACATGATAAAAAAAGGCCCAATCCGCATGCTAAGATGTATTGATGGGCTTGGCGCATGGACATGATAAGAAAAGCCCCAATTCGCATGCTAAGATGTATTGATGGGCTTGTTTTTTGTCTTGTTTTGTTTTACTTTGACTTTTCTATGCTTAGTTGTCATTAGTTGTAGTCTTTTAGAAAGATTCCTATATCAAGGCAAATTTGTTTTCCTAAATTAAAGGGATCCTCATTAGATTAGCTATTTCCTTATAAGATAATGATTTTTACATGCCTATATAAAGGCTACAACTATGTAAAACGAGATCAACAATAATATAGAGGTATTTTCAGCAAGCTTAGCTTTGCCTTATTGTGTTCTTGGTAGAATATAATATCTTGACTTATCAAGGGAGTGATCAACCTTTGTGGCATCTTCAAGATTGGATTTTTTTAAGGACTTAGTTTCCTTAATGTTCTAATCTGATCAACTACAACTTGCTTTCTAGCTTCTGGGTGCGCATAACAACTTGATTCAAGAGTTCCTAGAGCAGGTCGTCTAGTGGGTTCTTATCACTAAGAGCACATTTCTCCAGATTTCATAAATTCGAGCAACTGCGTTTATTGTTTTTCCAAAAGAAATTGGGGCTGAACAACTCTCATATTAGGCTACTACAGTAGCTTGGAGAGAGGGGTGCCTAATACCTTCCCTCTCCCAATCCTTGGGACCCAAATCTCTCGGTTGTGTACCTTTTCCATGGAGAACAGAGTCACTATCAAAGACTTAAATCGAATTTTTCAAATCTACAAGTAAGGTCCCATTTTTTCTAAAAAGTGGGTGGAAACTCCATCTTTTTGAGCCGGCCTTGAGTTTACTGGAGCTCACAATCCTAAATTATTTAACTTGAAGTTTTTTGAAAATCATAGGTACCCAATTACACAAAATGTACGTGTAATAGAGCATTTTTTAAGGAGTGTATTGTAGAAGGATATGTTGCAAATGAATGCTAACATTTTACTCGATGTACTTCGAAAAAATTGAGACACATTTTAACCAACCAAGGAGAAATGATGATGATGAGGTTGTTGAAATGGAAGAAAGTTGGTATATCCTTTGACAATTAGGCCATGCCTTTGGGAATAGTGGTGTAATTCCCTTAAACCAAGACATATTAAGGAAGGCAAATTAATTTGTTTTGTGTAATTTCCAAGCAATTGAACCATACATTTGATAGGTGAAATATCCTTAAAATATAGTTATAGACAATTTAGCTTATAAACTTAAGTATCAATTTCACTTTTGTGAGCTTCGGAAAGGTCATGGTCGGCTCAAAAAGATGGAGTCATCACCCATTTTTTAGAGGAAATGGACCCTCATTTTCATATTTGAAAATTTTGATTTAAATCTCTGATAGTGACTCCGTTCTCCATGGAAAAGGCACACAACTGAGTGATTTCGGGTCCCAAGGATTGAGAGAGGAAAGGTACTAGGTGCTCCTCTCTCCAAGTTGTTGTAGCAGTCCAATACGGGAGTTGTTTAGGCTCAATTTCTTTCGAAAAACCAATAAACGCAGCTGCTAGAATTTATGAAATCTGAAGAAACGTGCTCTCAATTTCCCTAAGACCTTTGCCTCATTGCCTCTATACTCAATCTAGAAGAAATCGATAACAATGCTTCTCCAAGGTCTCAGAACTTCATGCAACTCAAAAAAACTAAAAAAAGAATTACCTTTCATATGTACCTTGTCAAAAGTTTTCCTACAACTAGGGATGATATAAAATGAAGTTTAAATGGGTTCTTGAGATAGGGAGTGTTTCTGGTTGCAACAACTTCTACATGAAAATGGAGGAGGCGAGTTTGGAATTTGAGGTTTAGAGTACCTCTGAATTTCATGTGAACAAGAGGCAATATATGGGCTAGGTGTTAGCACTCAATTTTTGCTTGGTCTATCATCTCAACCCCTAACTCACCCTGAACATGACCCTTCTGATCTCTACAAATCACCCAAAAACCCAAGTTTTACTACGTGAGCCCTCAGATCTACCGTTAAACCTGCCTGATACCTATTCGATGACCTCAATTGACCCTCACTTACACCTCAACCATTAGAGCAGACAGGACCATCAGACCTAGAACTGTCCAAAACACCTTCCCATGAAAATTGAACTCTAGATTCCTCCGTTTACCTTTTCATCAAGTGAAGATTCCATTTCAACTCCTATCGTTAGCCTAAACACTTAGAATCCAGATTCCCTTGATCTTGACACATCTGAACCGATCAAACCACATCGTTAAACTCTGGATACATCAAAACACCTGCCCATAAAGTTTTAACCCCAAATTCCCCCATTTACCCTTTCATTAAATCAAGATTCTATTTCAGAATATCCCATTGACCCAAATTCTTATGATCTTGACCCCCCCAAGACTAATCAATCATCATCATCATATCCTAGGCACCTTCAAGCACCAACAAATAAAATTTCATCCAAAACACACCATTGTTTACCCTTCTATCACATAGATTTCATTTCGATGCTAGAAATTTACTAAATCAAGCCCATTCCGGATTTGCTCGATCTAGGCCCATTTGGCCCAATCTGACCCCACCAATCAATCCAAAATGTCTAAAAATCCCACCCTATAAAATTTCTACCTAAAATACCCTCGTTTACCCTTCAATCTAAAAATATTATATTTCGGCCAATCTTGCTAACCTATACACACAAACCCACTCTCTGTGGTTAAACCTATCTCAACCCTCCACTTTTTGACTTGGAACCACCCATCATTGAACTAGGACCCTGGTTTGACCCCCCTAAACTTCCTTGAAATTATAAAATTACCCCTGCCTTTCATATAAATTCAACCTAAAGTTTCATTCGCCCTAATGGACAAATTCCCTTCTCCCCCTATCGAACTAGAAGCAGCGGTGCCCTTTTTCATTGTCAGCTCGCTCATTATTACTTCTAATTGAAGTCTTCCCACTTTTCAATCTCTGTTGTTTGCTGAAAACTCGTCGCTAGTGCTCGAAAGACTAAAACTCAGCTAAAAACGACCACTATTTGATCGTATCGGAACAAAGTCCATCACAAAATTAGTCTTCTGGTTCAGAGGTCGATTCCATCCATTCATTAGCCACAAGTCAGAGTAAACATCGATCATTTGTTCTTTCGTGCATATCGTTCTCAGGCCACATTCTTCCCAGGCAATCCCTTCTCTCATTCAGTGTGTTCGGGTTTTCTTTCTCCTAGCATTTTACCGACATCTGGAGTTGGGAGTAAAGGGAATGGTTGACTCAGCCAGGTACTTCTCGGTACCAATCCAGATTTAGGTTTAGGTTCTTTTTTTCTCTTCAGAGTTTAAAACCTGTTTTACCCTCAAATCTCATAATAAATCATGTGATTTCTTTCTTTTTGAATCATTGTCTCTTTCTTTATTTTACCTCTTAGATCAGTTCATCATACTAAATATTTTTTATAGAACGGCTATGGTTTAATTCTATTAATCATCCTAAGATATTTGTTCTAGAGATAATTATGGTTTATACCATCTCATGCTTTGTTTAGCTAAGTTTGTGTCTGATGTTTGAGATATTAGTTCTTTAAACTATATTTGGTGAGCTATATATATAGCTCCTCCATGAGCTACTTTGTTTCATCTTGTTGTGTTTCTTTAATTCTTATACGAATATTTTGCTTGATTGAGATCCCATGTGGGCCCCACCTATTAGACCCGAAATAGGGGTGTCTAACCCCTTCCCTCTCCCATCCGAGTCTTACTCAGACTGGTTAGCTGGTGCCAAAAGCTTTGGAGTCACTACTAAAATGAAAAACATTTTTGAAAATTATTCCCGGAGGTCCCATCACCTCCATTTTCTAAACTAATGGGTGGCAACTCCATTTCTAGCCCAAGTGGTAATTGAGTCATTTTTCCAATGCTCACAAACTAGCGACTCCACTAGGGAATTCTTGGACCATAGGTGAGACCTACATGGGGCCCATTTGGCTTGATTGCCTTTTTCCTATTTATATGCATGCTTCTTTGTTGCTTTCGTCTTTTAGAATAACAACTTATTGTTTTTCATTGATTATTAGTTAATTCTTTTACTACTTTATATTTGTTATTGCTTATCTGCTCACTTACACTCTACACACATAATTTTGCATTAGTTTTAATATCCCATGTCCTATTAGGGAGGGCCCTAGGTGGCAGGTCGTTGAGGCCTTGGTCCTAATAGTCGCACTAAATACCCAAACCAGTCACCAATCAAAGAAGCCCATTTGGCCAATGGGTGGAGGTTTGAAGACCAACTACCTTACCTTGTTGGAGCCTTGTGTCTAGAAATAAACCGTGTCAACCCATGCATTTTCACTTAGATCTTTCTTTTTTTTTTTTGATAAAAAGTAGTAGGCGAGATCACCCTAATTTTAGGATAGGACACACGTGTTGAGCAATTTGTAGAATAACAAAAAAATAAAATAAAATATGATAGGATAGAAAAATAAGAAAGGAAAAAAAAAGAGAAGAAAAGGAAGAAAAATTGGAATAAAAATAGTAGGAAACTTTAGCATTTTGTTGGGATAGATAAGGAAAGTAGAAATAGCACAAATGCATATGAAAATAAAAGGGAGGGTAATGAAGAAAATAAAAAATCAACGAAAAATAAAAAAATCAAATATAAAAAATCAAATCATCAAAAAAGAGGAAGAGGAAAAATAATAATGATAAAGGGAAACAAAAAATAAAAAAGAGTAACAAAAGCTTTTTATGTAAAGAAAATGATGTTGAAGAAATGATGATGATAATAATAATAAATAAATAAGAAAAATTAAAAAAAGATTGTAAAAGAAGAAGGCATGAAGATCCCTTGTCACAATCCAAGATTCTTGAAGTTTACTTTAATCAAACCAAGTTTTGGGAAGTATTTACACATTGGCCCACTCCTTCCTCATAGCGATAATGGTCTCCAAGGCCTGGCTACACTCTTCGAAGCCCTTTAGGTCTTTCAATTCCTTCTAACATTTGGCAAGGATCTTCTTCTACCTAGCACATTCGTCCATCAAAGCCTCAAGTTTCCCTATTACCTTTGCGATACTAGCCTCAACCACTTTCCAATGAAGGCGTACGTCTTTCAATGATCAAAATAAAATGGACTGCGACACCCTGAGACCGTCCTTCCAAAATGCATGGGCTAGCAAACAACTCGTCCCTCGATCTAAGCCATGTCGAAGCCCATGACAGAAAAGGATCTACAGGCCTCTAGCCAGCAAGTGAAATTCGACCATGAAAGCTCTTCCACAGGATGATTCATTATACGGTCCATCATGGTCGCAATGGTATTCAGAGTAGGCCTCACGACCATCGGGTGCAGGTTTGCAGCTGGCAACCATCCCGCCCATATGACAGTTGAAGCAAACTTTGCCATTGAACTGGAAACTGAGTACTTGTCGCCCCTACGATGACCCTGAACATGAACAAGGTCTACGTCTGCATAACCCAAGGGTGGGATGCCATGTTTATCAAAGTACTCCCCAAGTTCCTGCCGTATCTGAGCGAACTCCTCCTCATATGTTAGTTTCTCAGTTGGCAAAATGATACCAGACCCTGTATCCTTGTCCCCAGGCTGGTCTTCTAAGTCCATAGGGGCTCAAACCCCTACAATGGGGACCTTTGTCTCAATAGGAGACCTGACCTCTGAATCCACAGGGGCCTCAACCTCGACAGTTGGGGAAGGAGCGGAGACCTCTTCACAACAAATTACTGGCTCTGCCTCTATGTCCACTTGACCTTCTTCTTCCCACATCGCAGCATCAAGAGCGATACTGCCAACACTAGCATCTTTAGCGACTCCAAAAACTTGACTGGAGGGCTGTGGTGATCTCAACTCCTCCTCTAGCTACCTAATAATAGGCGTTATTAGCACGTTGGAAATATCTATATGAAAGGGTGCCTGCGATGACGTAAAACATAAATAGTCAGTGCGATGAACCTGAACGTGATAAAAGAAATATATCAATAAAGAATAACAAACCTAKGCTTACCTCTTGGCCCACATCAGGGACTCTTGAAGTCTCTGCACTGGATTGAACATCCTTGACCTTCACACGCTTTAGAAGAAAAGACTGAACACAAGTTAGTTACGATAGCAGCACATGATTGCGATGCCGAAAACTCAAACGCCTTGACAAATAAAGCTTTGCTTACCAAATTCACCTCTTCAGAAGGGGCCACTGGAACTTTCGCCGCTTGCAAAATGTCATGCTTCCCACAGACTACAAATACAACAAACCAAGCATAACTTAGTGACTCACACTAAAATCAGGAGACACATCAACTAAACAAGGAGAGAGAATAAATCACATACCGAGTCACTATCTGCAAGACCCCGCTTTGGTCGGGGAGGAAACATCCTTTTCATGCGCCCGCTCAAAAAATGGATATAGCTAGGTAACTATAGTGGGGGCACCACAACCGTTAATTCCACTAGTTCCATGATGGTGTAGTCTCCTACATAGGCGATAGTGCTGGAGACTCCTGCCTGCACTCGGTATGACACTCCTAAGCTTGCAATGAGGCCATGTCTGAGTCAACAGACTGTGGCACAACTAGAGTATGGAAAGATCAAGGTACCCTCACGGACCCTGGCCTCTTCGCAATGGGAGGATGACTGCTTTCCCCTCCTCAACAACCGGTGGCCTTCTCCCGCGCTTCACCCCCACCTTCTCTAGCGAATGTGATGAAGGAGAAGATGGAATGTCCCCCTGGTTGGTAGCATGACTAGCTGGGGGTGGTGGTTCTTCCTCACCAACTCCTAAAAACCCCCAAATAATGTGCAAAGGTAGGATAAATGGAGAGACTTACAACCTTGCACCCTCATAAACCTTATGACAGGGAATCTCGAGCAACCGGGAAAGGCACGGTCATGATGCCAAACCCAGAAAACGTCCTCCCCCAAGGACCTCAAGAACTGACCACCGATATCATTGTAGCCAAACTGATGCATCACCTGGTCTAGATGGTAGGCAACCAATTGTGCCTCGCTGGTGCAGTCAAGATTTGCTACCACACCAGGCCATGTCACTAGTCGTGCTACACCCGTAGCAAGGCCATCAGCGTCCACAACGCATTGTTGATCACCATCCTCTGGAACAAGCATGCTGATATAAAATGGCATGGCATGATGAACAGCTCGAGGGAGGCCAGCCTCATGTTGATCTCACTCATCCTGAAATTTTTGTGCCTGGCAGCCTGGAGCCAATGCTTCCCCCTACAAACTTCAAACACCTTTTCTTCAGATTCTTCACCCCTTAAAGTGACAACGACAACTCGCCTCAAGGAGAGACGGTAAGGTTTGATGCTGAGGTCGAGGCGCTCACATAGAACATCCAAAGGAATGGTGCACAAATGTAGCTAATGTGCCTCTTGCACTTTGGGTCCACTATCTGTTGGATGGTGTCATCCATCTGCTCGTAGAGGTAACTCAAGAACATTGAAGCGAGGGGCAGCTGGTGGCCATTGGCAGCGAGAACAATGAGTGAGACCAATACCGTGCATAGGCCGTAGTCTGGAAGCCTAGGAAAGAAGAATCAGGAAGGACATACAAAATAAAAGCAGTAAGATGACACTGATTGTCTACACCCTGCACCATTACATCCCTTTTTCCATGGGATTCAAACCAGAATTCTAGCCATTGTCCCAATGGCATCTTCCCCCCGAGTAGTGGTCCAATCCACTAGGACTTTGTAGGCAGCAATTTTTTGAAGGAGTTCATCTCAAAGCTCCCTATAAAGTCAGTAGGAATAGATTCGATGTGTTGGAGGTTCTAGGCAGATACAGCGCCCTCGATGGGTAATGCCAAAAAGGCAACCACATCTTCCACGGTGACAGTGAACTCTCCAAAGGCCCCTACAAAGTTGTGGGTACGACAACACCAATGCTCCAACAAATGACCCACATACTTCACCCCTCCCTACTAGTAAGATTCATATAACAATCCACGAATCTAAGTAGACTGGAATCCTATAGCATCTGGCAATACATGGGGTTTTTGAGGAAATACTCTACCCAAGAAGTATAGATATTGGAGGACTTCAAGCTATCGGTCTTGGACTCCTGACACTTATAGGACATGGATCGGTTGGGCCATCCACATAAACACAACTCTGTGCCATGGGTAGGGTTGAATAAACCCTCCACACCCCTTGACACTAGTATCGAAGGCCAGAAACCCTGTTCCTCTTCCGCTTCTATAGCCGTTTCCCTCTCTAGTAGTAGTTTTGTTCTGCCCACCTCCCTAAGGAAATCAAAGAAAGGACAATCCATCCCCATCTCCCCTTTCTTTTGGTGAGGAGCCATGACGAACAGGCAAGAGTAAGACAAAACAAGAAGGTCAACAGAGAAAAGAATGAAAGGCAAATGTAGAAATACAAAAAGTGAAACAAACAGGCGAGAGGAAGAAGAAGAAGTGGGGATTCGATGTGGTTCACTGTCCTTTTATAAATACTCCTCATGTGCTAGGAATTACAAATGGCACCGCTGAAGATGAACATGCACGAGTACAGAACCCCAACTAGAGCTTAATAAAAAACAAATCTAGAGAAAATTACAATTATGCCATTTGAAAAGCGGGATGAAACAATGCATTAATTCAAACGAATGGCCACATCATCAACCGCCAACTTAAAGTATCAGATACCGGGTCTGTAGCACATGCGCAAATGAAACACATTTATTATGATAATTGCCACGTGGCCATCGCCCAATGACTTACCGATTTCCATCAGGTGCCGAATATGATACGTTATCAACCCCCACATCCTCACCTAACACCGTGCACAAACCTCACCCTGGCACGTAGGGGGGCTTCACGCCAACATTGGTACAACATCATTAGTGTCTTTTGCTAATTCCCTTCCTGCCAATGGCCAGGGGGCTGAAATGCACAAACTTGGCATGGAATTGCTCATTAACAGAATGAGAATGATCAAAAGACAAGGGGGCTAAACCATGGAGTAACGTCGTCGAAGAACAGATACTTAATGTATGTCCAAGACCACAAACACATGATCCCTCGAGTAACCGACTCCCAGTTTGTCAACAAACAGTGAGGCTAACAAAAGCCAAAATCAAGTTGATATCATCCACACAAAATAGCAAAATAGAGTTAATCTCTAGACCCAATGTGCAAGTATCCATTGACTGATTGCAAGTCCCTCAGAGCATAGTAAACACTAGATTGATACCACTGAAGGGATGAGAGATTCATCATATGGATGGCCGAACCCTGCAGGAAGGTTGGGCGAAATTTCAAAAATTTCTCTCTCTCCCATCTGGGAATCGCATTCCCTATTTTAGAAAACTGCATTTTCAAGGATCAATCTTGAACCAAATCGGACTAGATCTTAAACCAAAAGGGAGGAGAGGGATATACCTGATACGGAGTAGCAGTAACTCCCAATGAAGGTGTTCACGCCCAAGGAGGAAACCAAAATCTGCTTTCACTGAAGATGACACAGTGTGAGGTGAAGTAGGATCAGCAGGATGACTCTTCAGCAAGAACCGAATTCTTCAGCAAGAATGGAGTACAGGGCGGGTGAGCACGGCTTCAGATTGCTTTTTCTACCAAGAAGCAATATCCAGAACAATTCTTGATCACTCCTACAAGTGGAGATCGAACTTGGTATGTTTTGCATATCTGACCGCTCTCTTATTTATAGCCTTAAAGAGACAACCTCCTTATCTGATTAGAAGTTTCCTAATCCAAATATTTATTTTAATATGGACTCTTTAGGTGATAAGTTTAATCCCTTATCTTATTTGTAGTTTAAGATCAGCTTAATCCTAATCAAATTAGGAGTTTCCTTATCCAAATCTTTATTTGGATCTGGACTCTTTAAGTGGATAAGACTTATCCTCTTATCCTTATCTACTGATCCAAACCTAGATCCACCCCTATTTAATTAATCTAATTAACCCAGTTCAAAATTGGGTTTTAGGCCCATTAAGTTTATATGCGCACTTAACCTCTTAACCTGCTACCTAGTTGGCTCTTCTTGTATGGCGTGGGACCCAAACATTGATCTACACATCAGCCACATGGGTTCAACCCAGCCTTTGTTACACGGCCTGGCTGAATTCACTGTAGGAGACAGTGAACCCCTGAGTCCATCACTATGAACTTTTAATGAGCCCAACATTTACACTAAATGGTCCTTGGGTCCAGCCACCTTATGTAAACCCAAGGACTATGGGTAGATGAAAGACTAGCCCATTAGGTACTACCCTCAATGGTCTTACACTTAACCACTCAGCCCAT
>NW_010729233.1:1309417-1324324 GCF_000365185.1 Nelumbo nucifera | reverse complement strand
GTTCAAGATTGATCCTTGAAAATATGATTTTCTAAATAGGGAATACGATTCCCAGTGGAAGGGAGAGATAAATTTTTTGAAATTCGCCCCTTATTCCGCAATCTTTGGGCGTCCATAGGATGGATCTCTCATCCCTTCAAAATTTGTATTGCATCTTGCTCGTTTGATCATTCCAACTACTGAGGTACCTTCCATAGCCAAAAACTTTAGCTAGATTTGCTTGCATCCTTTCTTGTCTATCTCACCTAAGCACATGATTCAGGGTGGTTTGCAATCATTCAAAAACAAGTCTCTCGGGAGCAGAAATTTCAAAAGGAAGGGTTATAGAGTGATGATCGAAGCATGCTAGAGTTAATCAAAGAAAAAATTTATCAACCCCTTAATCCCCCCCCACACTTAAGGTATACATTGTCCTCAATGTATGAAATATGCATACAAAGAACAAGGAGAGAAAGAATTAAGGGGACTTCCCTAAATACCTCATTGAGATCCCGCAGATGTGAGATACGAGAAAAAAAACACACTCATAAGAAAAAAACAAAACAAAACAAACAACTAAACTCAATGGGTTGCCTCCCACAAGCACTCTTTTTAAGTCGTGAGCTTGACTTTCACCGTTCTTTCATGGTGGTTTCAAGGAGAGAGTGGACCCATGGTGGATGGGTTGCTCTCCTTCAATATAATGCTTCAACCGCTGCCCATTTACCTTGAATGTACTCCCATCATCATTATGTAGTTCAATTGCTCCATAAGGGAATACCTTAGCCACTACAAAGGGTCCGTTCCACCTGGTTTTCAACTTCCCAGGAAATAGCTTGAGGCAAGAATTAAAGAGCAAAACCTTGTCTCCTTCCTTGAATTCCTTCCCTRCAATACGAGAGTCATGCCAAGCTTTGGTTTTTTCTTTGTAAGTGCGGGCATTCTCATATGCCTGATTCCTCCATTCTTCTAGCTCCTTGAGCTGAAGTTTCCTTGCATCACCTGCATTGCTCAGATCAAAATTTAAAAATTTGGTAATATGTTCCAACTCAACGGGTAGATGCCATGCTTTGCCGAAAACTAATTGGTAAGGAGACATACCAATTGGGGTTTTAAATGCAGTACGGTAAGCCCAAAGTGCATCATCTAATTTCAAGAACCAATCTCTCTGGGATGTGGTGACCGTCTTTTCTAAAATCTGCTTTAGTTCCCTATTAGAGACTTCTACTTGGCCGCTGGTCTGAGGGTGGTAAGGGGTTGCAATTTGGTGTGTAACACCATATTTGTTTAACAATTGTTCAAATTGTTTCTTGTAGAAGTGCTTCCCCCCATCACTTATGATGGCTCGAGGTGTTCCAAAACGAGTGAATATGAATTTCTTTATAAATTTAATGACAACTCGAGCATCATTAGTAGGGTATGCACATGCTTCCACCCATTTGCTCACATAATCCACAGCCACAAGTATATAAGAATTATGAACAGATTATGGAAAGGGTCCCATGAAATCGATGCCCCATACATCAAATATTTCGTAGACAAGAATGTTGTTCAAGGGCATCTCATTTCKTCGGGAGATATTACCTGTCCTTTGGCAATGATCGCAAGCACTTACATATGCAAAAACATCCTTGAAGAGTGATGGCCAATAAAAACCACTTTGGAGGATTTTTTTAGCGGTTCTTGATGTTCCATGGTGACCTCCTGCTTCTTTGTCATGGCAGAATTTCATAACACTTAGTACTTCCACTTTAGGAATACATCTCCTTATCAAACCGTCCCTGCAGATTTTGTATAGGTAAGGTTCATCCCATAGATAATGCTTCACATCAGAGAAAAATTTCTTTCTCTGCTGGTATGTCAGGTGAAGAGGCACCACATTCCCTACCAAGAAATTAGCCAAATCAGCAAACCAAGGTTCATTATTACCATTAATCACATATAGTTGCTCATCTGGGAATTCATCATGTAAGGCTGAATTATCAATATTTTCAACATAATTTTCATTCAGCCTTGATAGATGATCAGCTATTGTATTTTCACTACCCTTCTTATCCTTGATCTCTAGGTCGAATTCTTGCAAAAGTAGGATCCATCATAGCAGCCTAGGTTTTGCATCTTTTTTAGCAAGTAGATATCTCAAGGCAGCATGGTTGGTGAATACGATGACTTTAGATAAGTGCAAATAAGATCTGAATTTCTCGATAGCAAACACTACTGCAAGTAGTTCCTTTTCGGTAGTAGAATAATTTTTCTGTGCTTCATTCATGGTCCTACTTGCATAGTAAATGGTATGAAATTTCTTATTCTGTCTTTGCCCTAAGACTGCGCCCAAGGTATCTTTACTTGCATCACACATAATTCCGAAGGGTAGTTCCCATACAGGAGCTGATACAATCGATGCTTGAACCAACTTCTCCTTAAGGGTACTGAATGCATGCAAACAATCATCATTGAATTCGAAAGATACATCTTTAACTAACAGATTTGTTAGGGGCCTGGCAATTTTAGAAAAACCTTTAATGAATCGCCTATAAAAGCCTACATGTCCTAGAAAACCCCTAACATATTTTAATGATTGAGGAGGAGGAAGCTTTTCAATCAGTTCTATTTTAGCTTTATCTACTTCGATGCTCCTAGAGGATACTTTATGTCCTAGAACGATTCCTTCCCTAACCATGAAATGGAATTTTTCCCAGTTCAAAACAAGATTAGACTCCTCACATCTTTGAAGTACCTTTTCCAAGTTATGCAAGCAGTCATCGAATGATGACCCGTAGATGGAGAAATCGTCCATGAAGACTTCCATGAAGTCATCAATGAAATCACCAAGTAATGACATTATACAATGTTGGAAAGTAGCAGGCGCATTGCATAGTCCAAATGGCATTCTCCTAAATGCAAAGGTTCCATATGGGCATGTGAAAGTGGTCTTCTCCTAATCTTCAAGTGCAATAGGTACTTGAAGATACCCGGAGTAGTGATCTTTCCTAGTGAAATCATTCAACTTTCGATAGTCTATGCACACCCTCCAACCAGTTATTGTTCTTGTGGGAGTTGATTCATTATTTTCATTTAGAATTACAGTAATCCCACCCTTTTTTGGTACGACTTGAATAGGACTTACCCATGATGAATCAGAAATCGGATAGATAATACCTGCTTTGAGCCATTTCAGTATTTCTGCTTTTACTACCTGTTGCATTTTAGGGTTCAGCCTCCTTTGTGGTTGTGCTTTGGGACTGCAGCCTTCCTCCATCAAAATCTTATGTGTGCATACCAAGGGGTTAATCCCTTTCAAGTCGGCAATGCTCCATCCGATGGCTAGTATGTGTTGTTTCAACACTCTCACCAGTTTTTCCTCTCGGAGACCTATCAAATCAGCGGAGATAATCACGGGTAAGGTGGAACTTTCTCCCAAAAATATATATTTTAAATGAGAGGGTAGGGGTTTAAGTTCCAAAGCTGGAGGTGCTTTGATGGAAGATAATAATTGTTTAGAGGGGGTCGACCCATCTAATGGTAGAAATCTCCCTTGTCTTGGCTTGCACTCTTCTTGGCCAGCCTCTAAAAAATTCATCCCCTCTTTTACCTCTTCCTCCATGACCTGCATGTAATCACAAAGATTAATAATACAGATTTCAAACGGGTCATCTAACTTTGATTTATTAATTTCGGCTGCCACCACATCAATAGTCGATTGCATATATATCATATTCTCTCGTGTTGGGATACTTCAGGGTTTGGAAAACGTTAAATATCACTTCTTCACCATTGATCCTAAGAGTAAGTTGACCCTTTTGTACATCAATTAAGGCATTAGCAGTAGCAAGAAAGGGTCTCCCTAGAATTAATGGCATTGATCTATCCTCCTCCATATCCAACACGATGAAATCAGCAGGGATGATGAAATTCCCTACTTTAACTAAGACATCTTCCACTATTACCCTAGGGTATTTAATGCTTCGATCGGCCAACTGTAGGGTAATAGTGGTAGATGTTTGTTCCTGCAATCCAAGTCTTTTAAAGATAGAGTAGGGCATTAAGTTTATACTAGCGCCAAGGTCACATAAAGCTTTCTCAAATTCAGCATTGCCTATGGTGCAAGGTATAAAAAAATCCCTGGATCCTTTAGTTTTGGAGGTAGTTTATTTTGAAGAATGGCCAAAAATTCTTTGTTTAGCTTTACCATCTCACAATCCTCCCACTTCCTTTTGTTGGACATCACCTCCTACAAGAGTTTTGCATACTTCGGCATCTGTGACAATACATCAAGAAGAGGAAGATTAATATGGATCTTTTTGAACACTTCCAAAAATTTTTCAAATTGCTTGTCTAATTTAGCCTTCAAGACTCTTCTTGGGTAGGGGATAGGAAGTTTAATTTCATGTAAATTCCATTTAGGGGTGCTTCTCTCATTCTCCCTTTGCAGATCGGCCGATTCAGCTTCCTTGTCATCTTCTTGGGCTTTGCCGACTGTCTTCCCACTTCTTAAGGCTATGGCGTTCACATGCTCTCTGGAATTCTTCTCTGTGTTGCTGGGTAGCCGTCCCTCTTTTCTTTCCGAAAGTATGCTTACAATCTGCCCCACTTGAACTTCTAAGTTCTTAATCGATGTTTTATGGTTTTGGAATTTTGCTTCAGCAGTATTGATGAACTTAGAAATCATCTCTTCCAAATTGCTCTTTTTTTCTTGTGGGGGTGGCTGTTGTTGGAATCCCATGGGTGCCTTTCGCTGATTGTTGCTCCATGAAAAGTTTGGATGATTTCTCCACCCTGGGTTGTATGTATTTGAGTAGGGATTGAAGTTTGGCCTACTAGCATAAGAGATAAAATTAACATTCTCATGGAAAATAAAAGGACTACTTAATGGACAATCAGAATTAGTATGTCCTATTTGACCACATGAATCGCATGAGATGCTAGATGATGCATTAATGGCTGCAATATTAAAGGTGTCAAGTTTCTTATTCAGATTAGCAATTTGCGTAGATAGGGCTGCAAGGGAATCGATGTGGTGTACTCCCTTCTGATTGGTTCTGTCATTGCTCCACTGGTAGCTGTTTGACACCATCTCCTCTACTAGGTCATAAGCTTCTTCCGGTGTTTTTCTCCTGATTGTGCCACCTGCAGCTGCACCAATAATAGATCGATTAGAGGGAGTAATACCATTATAAAAAGTCTAAATTTGATGCCAAGTTGGTATCCCATGGTAAGGACACTTCCTAAGCATCTCCTTCAATCGTTCCCATGCTTCATACAAAGATTCCCTAAAGTCTCTCCAATTTTATTTAATATTCTCTCTCGAGATATACTAAAACTACGCCCATTCGGTAACCCTTCGATCTCTCGAGTAGAGTTCTCAATATGGAAGTGCATTAAGTCCGAGGAAAAACCATTATATTCAGATGAATCATGTATATATATCTCTATATACCATTCAATTCACATTATGAACTATTCAGTCAAATTATGTGAATTCCTCTCTCGATTCATTCACATAAACCAAATCAATTAAAAGGTGGCCAAGCTCTTAATCGCATTAAGCAAAATAGTTCATAGACTGTATGGAAATCACAATCTTGGATAAATCATAAAGATAAAAATGTTTTCATTAACAGGATTAAGCTTTCCACAGCCCTAGCTAAAAACAAATCAGTTCATGATAAAAGAATTAAAGCAAACAAAGGGAAAGAAAGAACTCATGAATTCGCCCATGGTGCTGAGATCTCCTCTCCTTGCTGCCACCTTCTTCTTGAAGTTTCTTCAGTTCTTGATCCTCTTCCCCATGTTTCTTGAATTCTTTTCTCCTTTCTTGATAAATCCTCAGTTCAGTTCATGATACCTTGATACCCCTAGGGTTGGTACCCCCAGCTCTGATATAGCTTACAATTTCTTGGAGTTATCTCAAGAATGGATAATTCAGCCTTTATCCAAACTGCTCCTATCCTATCCTATCTTATCTCCTATCTCATGATCTAAATCTTTCCTAATCTTTCTAGAATTACATTTAAAATTTAAATCTAAGAGGTTTCTCAAAATTCATGAATTTGAATGGGCTGCTTCAATAACTTGGGCCGCTTCATGGTTTTTTTGCGAAATGGGCTTCAGCTGAGAACTGGGCTTCACTACGAAATTGCTCCATCTTCGGGCCCGGATTTGACTTTGATGTAGGCCGAATCTGTGAAAGTCCAAAACATGAAAGTTGTAGCTTTCTCTCTTGTATTTCCAGTGGATCTTGAATCAGCCCAATCATAGCTCGGATATGAATGTTAGGCCCAGATTACTGATCGCTGCCAAAACTGTGAAAACCCATCCGATTAGCCTTGTTTTTTTTCTTGCGACTTCTTTCCTTGCCCAGCATCGAAATACAAGAATTATGAGTCTAATTAAGTACTAATTCAGTATAAAAGACAGAATATTAGAGGATAAAAATATGATAAATTTTATTATCATCAATTTAGTTTTGCAAAATATGATTATATGATTTATATTTATTGGGTTTTATGAAAAATGTTTGGAAATGGTTTTAATTCCCGGGATCGATCCGAGTAGAAAGTGTGACACTACACCTTGTAGCCAGGGGAGAGGTCCATCCCTGTCGGGTAGTGTTTAATCATTATGGACTGATCGATTAAGTGTAAGAGATCATTATAGTGTTGATTACCTAATGGGCTTTATCTTACATAAGTCTATCATCCTTGGGTTTTTATAGGATGGTTGATTTCAAGGATCATTTAAGTGTAAATCAAATATGCCCTTAGCTCTAATCAGTTTGATGTACTTATGACATTTATTGTAAATGAATAAAGTGCATATTTGATTCATGTTCTTATGGTGCATTTCTGTGTAATACCTTAAACTGGACACCTAATGAGACTCGTGTTAGTTTAGAATATTCACAGCCGTTGGATAAGTCTAGGGAGATTTATCCTGCTAAGGCTGACACTAGTGTGCTGTTGGGGTGGCCTGTCTCAGCTACCAGGGTGAGACCCGAGGCACATGCAGTGTAGGTTTACTTGAAACCCTGAACCGGACCAGATTTTCAGTATTGCCCTAGACCTTGGAGATTAGTGGGCAAAACTGGAAAGTTACAGTTGACCCCTAGACTCGATTATGATACAGCACTAGGTATCGGATTGGGTTGTCTTTGATATGGCAATCAGTGAGATCCTTAGCGGGGGTCAAAACCTGGGTATGTTGGGACAGTCCGAGAATTCATATGAGTGGGTGATCAGAGTGACAGGATCAGCCCCTTTGTTGGACAATGGTAATGATCGGGGATGCACTCTCTCTGATGGAAACCAAGACTGCCGGCAACCAATTTCAATCGTTGAGATTTGTTTTGCAAAATATATTTTATATATGGATATAAAAGTATATATATGTTACGGATTTAAATAGTTTGCAAAAGGTTTTAATTCCCAGGATCCATGTGAGTTGAGAGTGCAACACTGTTCCTTGCAGCCGAGGAAGAGGTCCTCTCTTGTCGGGCAGTGTATGATCATTGTGGGCTGAGAGGTTAAGTGTAATACCATTTAGGGTAATACCTGATGGGCTAATCTTGCATCTGCCCACAGTCTCAGGGTGTTACAAGGTGGCTTCGCCTAGGGACCACTTAGTGTAATTGTTGGGCCCATAGAGTCCATGTGATGGGCTCAAGGGGTTCACTGGGCTTTCCAATTAATTCTACTAGGCCTTGTAACAAAGGCTGGGCCAAACCCTTGTGGTTGATGTGTAGATCAATGCTTGGGTCTCACGCCATACAAGGAAACCCAACTGGGCAGCAGTTTCGAAGGCTAAGTGAGCACATACTCTTAATGGGCCTAAAGCCCATTTCGAACTGGGCTGATTTGATCAGTTAAAGAGGGGGTGAATCTGAGATTGGATTAGCACATAGGATAGGGTCTTACCCTATCCACTAAGAGAGTCCAAATCTGAATACAAATTCAGATATGGAAATCTCCTAATCTGATTAGGAGAGGGCTGGTCTAATCTACAAATAAGATAAGGGTCTATCCTTATCTCTTAAAGAGAAATCAGATCCAAATATGATTTGGATCAGCAACTCCTAATGGGATTAGGAGCTGATCCCTTTAAGGTTAAAAAAGGAGAAGGGGGCGGCAGCTTTAGAAGATCATCACATTCAAGACAAAGAGAGAACATAACACCCAGTAAGAATGAGTTGTTTTCTCCTTGCCGCCTCCTTCTTGCCGCCGCCATTGCTGCCAGTTCGATCTCCTCTTTCTAGCAGGAACGATTTAGATTGGATCTTGATATCAGCCTTTGGAGAAAGGCTGATATGAAGTTATGCTCATAGCCCGAGCGAATTCTTGTGAAGGGTTCGGTTCTTTTGGAAGAACACTACTGATTCTGCTCCATCCTACAATGCGCCATCTTCAGTGGGAGCAGTCTTTGGTTCCTACCTTCGGCATGAACACCTCCATTGGGAGATACTGCTTCTCCGTATCAGGTATAACCCTCTCCTGCTTCTGGTTTCAGATCTGGTTTGGTTTATGTTTTAAGATTGATCATTGAAAATGCAGATTTTCTAAAACAAGGAATGTGATTCCCAAATATGGGGAGAGGAAAATTTTGAAATTTTGCCCAACCTACCTGCAGGGTTCGGCCATCCATATGATGGATCTCTAACCCCTTCAGTGGTATTAGAGCCTGATTTGCGCAGATTAGGGTTCTTTCTAGAAAATTGTTTCCCAGATTGAGGGTGAATGATATGAAATTAAATTTTATAAATCTAAATTTTATTTAGAATTGTTCTTTTTAATTTTCTTGATATAGGGGTTGTTCGTACAACTGGAGATCGATATCTTGATTGACGCAAAAAACTGCGATTTGCAGTTTCTTGATTTATTACATTTGGTCTGTAAAATAATTTTTTTTTATTTTTTAGACTGAATGTATAAGATTCGATCTGATGTATATTAATAGAAATCTTAGGGTTTCTATTTCTATTATTTTTAGATCGAAGAAGGCGGTGCAGGAAGGAGAAGTCGCAGATGGGGATATAGCAATCTGCGATTTACAGTTTATGAAACTGCATTCTGTGATCTAACCTCTGTTTTGCAGGATGTGATGTGTGAACAACCCTCTTTGACTGATTCTTGCTTTTCTTTRATCARTATTTAATTTCAKATCATTTTCTTGGATTAAATCTTTAATTAAAGATCAAACCCTAGACCCATTCGAACCATACTGATCCAAATTGGTTGGACCGAATCTAGGGTTCGATGGAGGCTGATTGTCAGCCCTAATTTCCCACTGATGGGCCTAAGGATTGATAATTAATTAAGAATTTAATTCGGCCCAACCAGTAAGGCCCAGTTTTAAACTGTTAAAACTGCTAAAAGCTCACTTTTGCAGGAAAGCTATATGGGTCGAACTGCTAAACCCTAATTCAGCCCATAAACCTAGATAATGTTAATTGTTAATGTTATGGATTAAAATGGGCTTTAATTATGGGCTTTATAGATATTTAATTGATGGGATCAATTTATCCCTGCATGTGATGTATGGATGTGTGATGTGCAACGTACATGGGCCATAAGTGCTTGGTCCATGCAGGTACGACAGTGGCTCTTGCGCACACCATGGCTGAATGCACTCAGTGGTGGGCCCCACACCTCCTGAAGAGGATACGTGCGGAACCCTAGACAATTATGGCCCACCGAAATCTGGCTTCATGTTCCCTCCAGCAATATGAGTGCATGTAATAAGGAGATTCATATGATGAACTCTCTAAAGGCCTTCCATCATTAGCATGARGATGGGYYCTTCAGTAATGAGGAAACGCACCAGAAAATGGGCTATCCATTTGCTGTTGGATTTGTCCGAGTGTTTCATAAGATGATAGGGGTGTCATAGACCGATGTGGGAGGGGCTTCACTAGAAAATGGGAACTCTCTCACGGTACCTTGCCGTTCACGAATATGATGGGTAAGCACTCACTAGACAGAAAGGTTTAACCGAAAATGGCTAGGATCCTTGTCTGACAGAGGACAAAGGGAAAGCTCATATGATAAATGGATATGATCCTTCACAGAAAGGTGGTGGGGTTTTGCAACTGAAACAGTTGGCTCCATGCACCCTATGTGGTTTCCCACATTTCTAGAGACAAGTTGCTGTCTCCGTCACTAAGATAGGAGGGAAATCTCAGAGATGAACAATGGGAATGGAACATAGATTAAAAGCCATATCTATGTAATGAACATGAATCAAATTAGGTTGTGGACTGATGTTTGCTCTTTTATCAGAAAATGGCAAATGGACAATTTGCAAAGCTTCATGACGACAACAAGCTTAAGGGCCCAAACTATGCCGATTGGTACCGTAACCTCATGCTGGTCTTAACCTCTGAGAAGTTGGATAAGGTAGCCAAAAATCCTACCCCGGATTGTCCAGGAGATACGGCTTCTGAGGCCTGGAGAAGAAAAACTCCCTTGCCCGCTGCTATATCATTGCCTCGTTAGATAATCCAATACAGAGGCAGTTCAATCAGATAGAACTAGCCAAGGACATATTAGACAGTCTCAAGATAATGTATGAAGAGCAGAGCCATTCTACTCGAGAGAAGGTCATGAAATAGTTCATGACCGTGCAGATGTCCAAGGGTCAACAAGTTCACGACCATTGTCTTCGAATGATGGGTTATATTAATGAACTGAAGGCTTTTGGATCCGGTTGGATCTGGTAACCCAAATTGATGTTATTCTCAACTCTTTGCCTCTGTCCTTCAATCCATGAACAAGCTGAATGTCAGCTTATAGGAAGTTAGCAATATGTTGCAGAGGGCCATAGAATTGATAAAGAAGGATGAGCCCATTGCCATGCTTGTCGAAGCAGGCAAATCGGGCAAGAAGAGGAGGGCAAAGAGAAAGCCCAGAAGAAGGCCACCAAACCCAAAAAGCAGAGGAAAGACAAGGCGTTAGATGCCTATCCCTAGTGTAAGAAGATCGGCCACTGGAAGAGGAATTGTCCTCAATACCTGGAATCCAAGAAAGGTAATTTTGAATCTTGTGTCATAGAAACCAATTTGTTGGATGCTTCTATGTCCTGGTGTATTGGCTCTAGGGCGTCAACTCATGCGTGTAACTCACTATAGGGGTTCAAGGTAAGTAGAAGGTTGAGTGAAGGAGAAGTAATGCTTTACTTGGGGACTTTTGCAAGTGTTGCAGCTGCGGCCATTGGAACCGTAGAGATGTTTTTTAGAGAAGGAATAATTGTACTTAAAGATTGTCTTTATGTACAGAATTTAAGAAGAAATTTGATTTCTATCTCAAAATTGTGTGCTGATGGTTATTCTGTCTTCTTTAGTAATATGATTACTATTAAAAGAAACAACAGATTCATCACATACGGGGAATTGGAGAACGGTCTCTATGTTCTACATCCTTCTCTAGAAACTAACATAGCCGAAACTACGTCGGCTGAAATCCCCTAGAAAATGATCTGTGATACCGTTAATCCCACATGCCTATGGCATTACCGACTTGGCCATATCGGTGTTGACCATATCACAAGGCTGGTAAAGGATGTTCTTTTGGATTTTCTAACTGTAGAAGATCTTCCGACTTGTGAGCCTTGCCTTCAGGGTAAGATGATAAAACGACCACTTAACAGTAAGCCTGAAAGATGTACAGGCATGCTTGACCTTATACATATTGATGTATGTGGTCCCCTGAGTGTTAGGACTCGTAACCAGCACGTGTATTTCATTCCATTTACCGATGACTATTCTTGGTATGGTTACGTGTACCTAATAGGACATAAGTCAGAATCCTTTGAAAAGTTCAAAGAGTTCAGACAAGWTGTCGAGAAATAGTTAGGGAGAGAAATTAAGGCCTTTCGATCAGATCGAGGAGGCAAATATCTCTTTGACAAATTCAGGGACTATTTGAAGGTCAACGGGATAGTATCACAGTTGGCTCCTCCTGCCACACCATAGCTTGATGGTGGTTTAGAGAGGAGGAATAGGACCTTTTTGGATATGGTCCGGTTACTTCTCATACACTTAGAGTTACCCACATCCTTTTGGGGTTACGCATTAGAGACTGAGATATACATGGTCAATCGGGTTCCAACCAAATCGGTTCCGAATACTCCATATGAACTTTGGACCAGAAAGAAACCTAGTGTCAAACACTTGAAGATTTGGGGTTGTCCTATGCACGTTAAAAGAACATGTGCGGACAAGTTGAAATCCAAGATCAGTCGTTGCTTATTCATAGGCTACCCAAAAGGCTCTGTGGGTTACCTATTCTATGACCCAAGTGAGCAGAAGGTGTTTTGTAGTCGAAATGCATAGTTCTTGGAGACTGATTATATCCTGGACTCACACCGTGAGGAAATAGTTCTTGATGAAGAGAGCTCAGGGTCAGTGGGAGGTGTCCCACAGGTTTCAGGTATTAACCATCCTATAAGATCTACCCGGGTGTCCAGGCCACCAGTCAATTTTGGCTATGACCAGGATAGTTACCTGGTGGAAGCCTTGACTAGTGAGGAGGATTTTGTGACTTATGCAGAAGCTATGTTGGACATAGATTCCTTGAAGTGGGTAGATGCTATGAGAGCTAAGATGGACTCAATGGACACCAATGTTGTCTGGACTCTAGTAGATCCACCCCCCGGGGTAAAAGCAATTGGTTGCAAATGGATCTATTAGAGGAAGAAGGGCCCCGATGGTAAGGTTGAGACCTACAAAGCTTGTCTTGTGGCAAAAGGGTACACTCAGAAAGAGGGCATCGATTATGAGGAAATCTTTTCGCTCGTGGCCATGCTTAAATCCATTCAGATCCTGCTAGCTGTAGCAGCATACCATGACTACAAGATTTGGCAAATGGATGTCAAAACTGCATTCTTGGATGGAGATCATACTAAAAATATCTACATGCAACAACCACAAGGTTTCATAGTTGCGGAACAGGAACACATGGTATGTAAGTTAAATAGATCCATATATGGACTTATGCAATCTTCTAGGAGTTGGGACATCCGGTTTGACTCTACCATCAAAAAGTTTGACTTTGAGCAGAACCCGGACGAGCCCTATGTTTACAGGAAATCCAGTGGGGATAAGGTTACGTTTCTGGTTCTGTATGTAGACGACATTCTACTCATTGGGAATGACGTAGGAATGTTGACTACGGTGAAAGTGTGGCTTTTACAACAATTCTCCATGAAAGATCTTGGAGAAGCCTTATATATATTGGGTCTTCGACTCTATAGGGATAGATCGAAGGGGATAATAGGATTATCCCAATCTGCTGACATTGACAAAATTGTCAACAGATACAGCATGGTGAACTCCATGAAGGGAAATGTTCCTTTCATGCACGGAGTCACTCTCTCTAAGAAAATGTCTCCCAAGAATTCTGAGGAGATTGAGGGCAAGAAGGATGTTCCCTATGTCTCAGCCGTAGGGAGCATCATGTATGCCATGCTGTGCACTCATCATGACATTGCTCAGGCAGTGAGTGTGGTAAGCAGATTACAGGCCAACCCAGGGCAGGAGCACTGGACCGCTGTTTAAAATACACTGAAGTACCTCCGAAGGACAAAAGAGTTTTGTCTGGTATTCGATGATAGCTCACTATAGATCCAGGGGTATACAGATGCCAATTTCTAGTTGGATCCAGATGATAGAAAGTCTACATCTGGTTATATCTTCATGATAGGATCATGTGCTCTTTACTGAAAGTCAGCATACAAGGGTCCTGAGTAGCAAAAATAACAGTCCACAACCCAAGACGAACACATTGTCGTAAGTGAGGCTGCCTTATGAATGAAGGTGTTCATTCTGGAATTTGGATATCTGCACATCACCCATTCCACTATTGTGTGACAACACTGGATCTATGGGAGATTGATGTTAAGAGGTAGCATCAGTGAAGAATGTGGCAGACCCATGAACTAAGCCACTAATACAGAAAGTGTTTGAGAAACACGTGGAAAGTATGTGACTCCGGCTTATACCAGATTGGACCTAACTGCAAGTGGGAGCTATTAGACAGTTGTATGCCCTTAGCTCCAATCAGTTTGATGTAATTATGACATTTATTGTAAATGAATAAAGTGCATATTTGATTCATGTGCTTGTGGTGTGTTTCTGTGTAATACCCTTAAACTGGACACCTAATGAGACTCGTGTAAGTTTAGAATGTTCACAGCCATTGGAAAAGTCTGGGGAGATTTATCAAGCTAAGGCTAACACTAGTGTGCTGCCAAGTGTTGGGGTTTCCTGTCTCAGCCGCCAGGGTGGGACCCGAGGCACATGCAGTGTAGGTTTACTTGAAACCCTGAACCAGACCAGATTTCCAGTATTGCCCTCGACCTTGGAGATTAGTGGGCAAAACTAGAAAGTTACACCTGATCCCTAGACTCGATTATGATACTGCACTAGGTGTCGGATTGGGATATCTTTGATATGGAAATCAGTGAGATCCTTAGCAGGGTCAAAACCTGGGTATGTTGGAATAGTTCGAGAATTAATTTGAGTGGGTGATCATAGTGATAGGATCAGCCCCTTTGTTGGACAAAGGTAATGATCAGGGATGCACTCTCACTGATGGAAACAAAGACTGCCGGCAGCCGATTTGAATCGTTGAGATTTGTTTTGTAAAATATATTTTATATATGGATATAAAAGTATATATATGTTACAGTTTCAAATTGTTTGCAAAAGGTTTTAATTCCCGAGATCCATGTGAGTTGAGAGTGCTGCACTATTCCTTGCAGTCGAGGGAGAGGTCCTCTTTTGTCGAGCAGTGTATGATCATTATGGGCAGAGAGGTTAAGTATAAGACCATTGAGGGTAATACCTGATAGGCTAATCTTGCATCTGCCCACAGTCCCTGGGTGTTACAAAGTGGCTTGTCCCAAGGACCACTTAGTGTAAGTGTTGGGCCCATAGAG
>NW_010729233.1:1282661-1301313 GCF_000365185.1 Nelumbo nucifera | reverse complement strand
GATTTAAGCGTGGCCACGGGCGAAAAGGTTTCCTCATAATTGATGCCTTCTTTCTCAGTATACCCTTTCGCCACCAAACGAGCTTTGTAGGTCTCAATCCTGCCATCGGGGCCCTTCTTCCTCTTGTAGATCCATTTACAACCAATTGCTTTTACCCCGGAGGGTGGATCTACTAGAGTCCTGACTCCATTGGCCTCCATCGAGTCCATCTCAGCTCTCATGGCCTCCGCCCACTTCTGGGAATCTATGTCTAACATAGCCTCCGCATAAGTCATAGGATCCTCCTCACTAGTCAAGGCTACCACCAGGTAACTATCCTGGTCCTAACTATATCTGACCGGTGACCTGGATACCCGAGTGGATCTTCTAGGTTGGTTACTACTTGGAACTTGTGGGACATCTCCCACTGCTCCTGAGCTCTCCTTATCAAGAACTATTTCCTAACGATGGGTGTCCAGGATGAAATCAGTCTCTAAGAACTAGGCGTTTCGATTGCAGAACACTTTCTGCTCACTTGGGTCATAGAATAGATAACCCACTGAATCTTTTGGGTAGCCTATAAATAGGCAATAGCTGGTCTTGGATTCCAACTTGTCTGCATTTGTTCTTTTAACGTGCGTAGGACAACCCCAAATCTTCAAGTGTCTCACACTTGGTTTCCTTCCAGTCCAGAGTTCATATGGAGTTTTCGGAATCGATTTGGTTGGATCCCGATTCAGCACGTAGATAGCAGTCTCTTATGCATATCCCCAAAAGGATGTGGGTAATTCCGAGCGTACGATGACCAGACCAAGTCCAACAAGGTCCTATTCCTCCTCTCTGAAACACCGTTAAGTTGAGGTGTAGCAGGAGGAGCTAATTGTGACACTATCCCGTTGACCTTCAAGTAGTCCCTGAATTTGTCAAAGAGATACTCGCCACCTCGATCCGATCGAAGGGCTTTAATTTCTCTCCCTAACTGTTTCTCGACTTCCTGTCTGAACTCTTTAAACTTTTCAAAGGATTCAGACTTATGTCTCATTAGGTACACGTAACCAAACCGAGAATAATCATCGGTAAATGTAATGAAATACACATGTTGGTTAGGAGTCCTAACACTTAGGGGGCCACATACATTAGTATGTATTAGGTCAAGTGTGCCTACACATCTTTTAGGTTTACCGTTAAATGGCCGCTTAGTCATCTTACCTTGGAGGCAAGGCTCACAAGTGGGAAGATCTTCTACGGATAGAAAATCCAAAGGACCATCCTTTACCAGTCTTGTGATTCAGTCAACATTGATATGGCCAAGTCGGTATCACGAGTTCTTTTCTTGGGATTTTCGATCGACATAGTTCTGGTCAAGTTAGTTTCCAGAGAAGGATGCAGAACATAGAGACCGTTCTCTAGCTCCCCGCATGCGATAAATTTATTATTCCGTTTAACAGTAATCATATTACTAAAATAAACAGTATATCCATCARCACAYAGTTTAGAAACARAAATTAAATTTCTTCTCAAGTTTTGTACATAAAGACAACCTTTAAGTACAAGCACTCCTTCTCTAAAGACTAATTCTACGATTCCTATTGCCGCAGCTGCAACACTTGCAGTCGTTCCCAAGAACAATGTCACTTCTCCTTCACTCAGTCTTCTACTAACTTTGAACCCCTGTAGTGAGTTACATGCATGAGTTGAAGCCCCGGAGTCAACACATCGGGATACAGAAGTCACTAACACATTAGTTTCTATGACACAAGTTTCGACGTTACCTTTCTGAGATTCCAGGTAGGCAGGACAGTTCCTCTTCCAATGGTCGGTCTGCTTACAGAAGTGACAAACATCAGATGCCTTGTACTTCTTCTGCTTGTTGGGCTTGGCAACTTTCTTCTAGGGCTTTTTTGCCTTTGCCCAGCAGGAATACTCTGAAGCTTAAGTTAGAACGCTGGGGGAGAAAGTAAAGAGTGTAAAGAGGCTAAGAGTGTAGGTCGCGCTAGATCACTGAGTTCTCAAGATTAGCTCGAGAGCAAGTAAGATGACTCAAAATCAGATTCGATCAGAGATCCCCCTACCCTTCGACAAAGGGGCTTTTATAGGGGCGTTCTTGTCAAATCGGGCATAACTGCCACTGGGCTTCTGCGCAGCCGTTACCGGCCAGGGCTGCACAGGTGACCGTTGTAGGGTACTACCCAATTGGATGGGTGACACATCCCGTGAGGATAGGCACGCCACCATCTGTCAAGAGACGTGGGTACAGATTGTCGAATGGGCTGGGACTGCACCGTCAATCAAGAGACGTGGTGCAGTCTGATGGGTATGGTCTTGTCAGATAGAAGCTTCCTGAGAGCATCGCGTCGCTTAGTCGCGAGCTACCCTATCATGCAGCGAGCTATCTTATCGCGAGCTACTTCGTAGCGAGCTCCCAGGGGTACTTCGAGGTGATCCTCATCGAGATTGTCTTTGGGGCAGTCTTTCTGCCTAAGTGTTGGAGCGAGCTGGTTACCCTAGGTCCTGATTTTGGATAGTCTTGGAGTAATCCCTTTCAGTAGCTCGGGGGACCTCGAGCTCGCGTTGTAGTGAGCTCCCCCTATTGCGAGCTATGACGTAGTGAGCTGTCCTGCAAGCTCATTACTTAGTTGCAGTCAGGCTGTGGCGCTGAGTTGTTGCTCGTTCTGAGTCTGGTCCACGTGTCATTGTCTCAAGGGGTCAGGTTAAATCATCCTCCATCACCAATCATCTTGGAAGCAAAGCAAGAAGGAGACGACAACTAAGAGCGGCTGAGCTTTTCTTTTCTGATTCAATGGGGATTTTTTATTCAATTGTGTCATCGTGAGGTTATGTGTTTAATTTAAGTTCTTGCTTTTAATTCAAGTATTCATTGATTCTTGTGCATGTTCTTATGGAAGTTAATGTTGATTAGTCTGACAAATTAATTAATGTTGATCTTCCTACTGCTATCCACAATTCGATGATCCGTAATTGTCACGAATAGTGGTACAAGTAGCAATTAGGTTAATATCTTTTTGGGTCAATTGTTCGTGACAGCCTTTGACCAATGTATTGGCATGTTTTAACCTAAAGGGAATTAACGGAACAAGATTGGATAATTGCAGCTATCTCAATTATTTTTATTTTGGTTTAACTGTTTTCACGGAGTTTATTGCTATCATTGATTGATATGGAACGCTATCGTGCCCTGTCGGTCAATGATAAGTGTTGATCGAATGCTGGGTTTGGTCAACTAAATTAAGAAAACACGAGGTTTATTATGGCTATCCTAATAAATCCAAAGGTTAAATGCTTGAATTGCATTTATATTTATATGATAAAATTGGGCTATCCATTTATTGGTGAGTCTATTGGATTGTTTCATAAGATGATAGGGGGCATTATAGACCGATGTGGGAGGGGCCTATCCTAAAATGAAAGACTCTCTCATGGTACCTTGACATTCACGAATATGATGAGTAAGCACTTACTAGATAGAAAGGTTTAACCTAACATGACAAAGAACCATGTCTGATAGAGGCTAAAGGGAAAGCTCATAATATGAGTGGATATGATCCTTCACAGAAGGTGGTGGGGTTATATAGATGAAACAGTTGGCTTCATGCATTGTATGTGGTTTCCCACATTTCTAGAGACAAAACCATAGTTTACATCACTGAGATAGGAGGGAAATCTCAGAGATGAATAAATAGAAATGGAACATAGATTAAAAGCCATTTCTATGTAGATAACATGAATCAAATCAGGTTGTGGAGTGATAATTTGCTTTTCCCTTTATCAAAAATGGCAAATGAACAATTCACCAAATTGTTGGACGATAATAAGCTTAAGGGTCCAAACTATGCTGACTGGTTCCGCGACCTTATGCTGGTTTTAACATCCAAGAAATTGGACAAGGTTACTAAAAACCCTACTCTGGATCATCCGGGTGATAGGGCTTCTGAGGCCCGTAGAAAGGAATATCAAGAATGGGAAGACAAGAACTCTCTTGCCCAGTGCTACATCATAGCCTCCCTTGACAATCCGATATAGAGACAGTTCGATCAGATCGAAGTGTCCAAAGATATCATGGATAGTCTGAGGATGATGTACGAAAAGTAGAATCGTTCTACTCAACAAAAGGTCTTAAAGCTATTTATGACCGCTAAAATGACTGAGAGCCAAATGGTTCACGACCATTGTTTAAAGATGATGAAATACATCAATGAACTAAAGGCTCCCGGGTCAGGGCTTGATCATATCACCAAAGTTGATGCCATCCTAAACTCTTTGCCTCTCTCCTTCAATCAATTTATCACGAATAATAACATGAATAAGCTAAATGTTAGCCTTCAAGAACTCAACAATATGTTGTAGAGGGCTGAAGAACTGATAAAGAAGGTTAAGCCCATAGCCATGCTTGTTGAAGGTGGCAAGTCAGGCAAGAAGAAGAGGAAGACAAAGAAAAAGCCTCAAAAAAGGTTAGCAAGCCTAAAAGGCAGAAGAAGGACAAGACATCGGATGCCTACCACTTCTGCAAATAGACCGACCACTAGAAGAGGAATTGTCCTCAATACCTGGAGGCCAAGAAACAAGGTAATTTTGAATCTTTTGTCATAGAGACCAATTTTTTGGTCACATCCGCTTCCTGGTGTATTGACTCTGGGGCTTCTACTCATGCGTGTAATACATTGCAGGGGTTCAAGACAAGTAGAAGACTGAGTGACGGAGAAGTTACGCTCTACTTGGGGACCTCTGCAATAGTTGTAGCTACAGCCATAAGAACTATAGAATTAGTTTTCAGAGAATGAATCATTGTACTTAAAAAGATTGTCTTTATGTACCAAACTTAAGAAGAAATTTGATTTGTCTCAAATTTATATTTGGATGGTTATTCTATTTTATTCAGTAATGTGATTACTATCAAATGGAATAACAAATTCCTCACTTACGGAGAACTTGAGAATGGTCTCTATGTTCTCCATCCTTCTCTGGAAACAAACTTAACCAAAACTACGTCAGAAATAATCCCCAAGAAGAGAACACGTGAAATGGTTAATCCCACGTGCTTGTGGCATTACTGACTTGGTCACATTAACATAGATCGTATCACATGGTTGGAAAAGGATGGTCCTTTGGATTGTCTAACTATAGAAGATCTTCTAACCTATGAACCTTGCCTTCAGGGTAAGATGACGAAACGACCATTTACAGGTAAGCCTGAAAGATCTACAGGCATGCTTGACCTAATACATACTAATGTATGTGGTCCCCTGAATGTGAGGACACGTAACCAGCACATTTATTTCATAACTTTTATCGATGATCATTCTTGGTATGGTTACATGTAACTAATGAGGGATAAGTCAGAATCCTTTGAAATGTTCAAAGAGTTCAGACAAGAGGTCAAGAAATAATTGGGAGACATATCAAAGCCCTTCGTTCAGATCGAGGAGGTGAATATCTCTCCAATGAATTTAGGAACTACGTAAGGAACAATGGGATTGTTTCACAGTTAGCTCCTCCTGCTACACCACAATTAAAAGGTCTGTTTGCAAAAGTGGTAGGCATCTGATGTCTTGTCATTCTTTTGCCTTTTAGGCTTGCTAACCTTTTTTTGAGGCTTTTTCTTTGTCTTCCTCTTCTTCTTGCCTGACTTGCCACCTTCAACAAGCATGGCTATGGGCTTAACCTTCTTTATCAATTCTTCAGCCCTCTACAACATATTGTTGAGTTTCTGAAGGCTAACATTTATCTTATTGATGTTATTATTCATGATAAATTGATTGAAGGAGGAAGGCAAAGAGTTTAGGATGGCATCAACGTTGGTGACATGATCAAGCCCTAAACCGAGAGCCTCTAGTTCATTGATGTATTCCATCATCTTTAAACAATGGTTATGAACCATTTGGCTCTCAATCATTTTAACGGTCATACATAGTTTTAAGACCTTTTGTTGAGTAGAACGATTCTGCTCTTCGTACATCATCCTCAGACTATTCATGATATCCTTGGACACTTCGATCTGATCGAACTATCTCTATATTGGATTGTCAAGGGAGGCTATGATGTAGCACTGGGCAAGAGAGTTATTGTCTTTCCATTCTTGATATTCCTTCCTATGGGCCTCAGAAGCCCTATCACCTGGACGATCTGGAGCAGGGTTTTTAGCAACCTTGTCCAATTTCTTGGACGTTAAAACCAGCATAAGGTCACAAAACCAGTCAGCATAGTTTGGGCCCTTAAGCTTATTATCGTCCAACAATTTGGTGAATTGTTCATTTGCCATTTCTGATAAAGGGAAAAGCAAATTATTACTCCGCAACTTGATTTGATTCATGTTATCTACATAAAAATGACTTTTAATCTATGTTCCATTTCCATTTATTCATCTCTGAGATTTCCCTCCTATCTTAGTGACGGAGACTACGGTTATGTCTTTAGAAATGTGGGAAACCACATACAATGCATGGAGCCAACTGTTTCATCTGTGTAACCCCACCACCTTCTATGAAGGATCATATCCACTCATCTTATGAGCTTTCCCTTTAGCCTCTATCAGACATGGTTCATTGCCATGTTAGGTTAAACCTTTCTATCTAGTATGTGCTTACCCATCATATTCGTGAATGTCAAGGTACCATGAGAGAGTCTTTCATTTTAGGATAGGCCCCTCCCACATCGGTCTATAATGCCCCTATCATCTTATGAAACAATCCAACAGACTCACCAACAAATGGATAACCCAATTTTATGGTGCATCTCCTCATTACTGATAAGCCCATCTTCATGCTAATGATGGAAGGCCTTTAGAGTTCATTGTTCCTCTCAGGTGCATCTTCCACCAGCTTTCTCAAAGTAAGATTTAGATGGGCCCTAAATGGGCTAGGGTTTCGCATTGTTCCTCTCAGGGAGGTAGCTGAAGTGGAGACCATCAAGAAGGGAGATCATCCAGTGATCTTAATGACACCATGGCAATGATGTGCATTTAGCCATGTTGTGCGAAAGAGCCACTATTGAATTAACATGGGCCATGTGCTTATGGCCCATGTACGTAGCACATCACACATCATACGTCGCATGCATGAAACAAACACATAATTGATCCAATCAATTAAGTCATCTGTAAAACCCTAAACTAATTAAGTTAAATAAATATCAGCCCACTAAAGCCCATAATAGAGGGAGAAATCCTTCTGTTAAACACTTTTGAAAATCTCATATCTTCTCTCTATTCTTGCCCCCTACCTTGTTCAATCTCTAGTTCTTGGAGTGATCAATATTGGATCTTGATATTGTTTCTTGCTAGAAGAAACAATTTTGAAATTGTGCTCACATCCCTACATGATACTTTCTAAAGAATTGGGGTTCTTGCTGAAGAATCTCTTTGTTGATCATGCCTCACCCTAAGCTGTGTCATCTTCACGGGAGGAAGGATTTGGTGAACTCTTTATGCATGAACTACATTGGGAACTACTACTGATTACGTATCAGGTATATACCTCCTTTAATCATGATTTCCGATTTGGTCCGGTTTGCTTCAAGAACAAACCTTGAAAAATGCATTGTTTCTAAATCAGGGAATAGGATTCCCGGAAGGGAGAAAGAAATTTTTGAAATTTCACCCAACCACCTTGCATGGTTCGGCCATCCATATGATGGATCTCCCTTCCCTTCAATGCAGATGATAGGTTACATATGAATTGGAGGCTCTTGGCTCTCAACTTGATGATGACACCAAGATTGATGTCGTCTTGAACTCTCTACTCTTGTCTTTCAATCAATTTGTCATGAATTACAACACGAACAAGCTCAGGATCTCAGCAATATGTTGAAAAGAGCTGAAGAACTAATATAGAAGAATAAGCCGATAGCCATAATTGTTGAAGGTGGAAAATCTAGCAAGAAAAAGAGGAAAGGTAAGAAGAGGCTTTAGAAAAAGGGAGGCAAACCGAAGAAGGAAAAGAGAAACAAATCATCAGATGAATGTCACTTCTGCAAATAGACTAGGCACTGGAAGAGGAATTATCCTCGGTATTTGGAATTCCGCAAGAACAAAGAAGGTAATTTTGAATCTCATGTCATAGAGACTAATATGTTGGTCACTTTTGCATCCTACTGTATTGACTCTAGGTCTTCCACTCATACATGTAACACATTGCAAAGGTTCAAGGAAAGCATAAGGCTGAATGATGATGAAGTTGTACTTTACTTGGTGACAACTGCAAGTGTAGCGACTACTACTATAGGAAAAGTATATTTGATTTTTAGAGAAGGAGTTGTTACATAGAAAGATTGCCTTTATGTACCATTACTTAAAAGAAATTTGATTTTAGTTTCGAAGCTATGTAAGGATGCTTATTTTGTTTTATTTAATAATAAGATTACAATCAAATTGAAGAACAAATTCCTTACTCATGGAGAACTTGAGAATGGTGTTTATGTCCTCCATCCTTCTCTAGAAACAAATATAACTGAAACTGTGTCGGAGCACATCCCTAAGAAAGAACACGTGAATACAGTTAATCTCACGTGCTTGTGCCATTACTGACTTGGCCATATAAATATAGAATGTATTACAAGATTGGTGAAGGAATACCCTTAAACTAGACACATATGAGACTCGTGTTAGTTTAGAATTTTCACAGCCGTTGGATAGATCTGGGGAGATTTATCCTGCCAAAGCTGACACTGATGTGCTGCCAATTTGGTTTGGGTGGCTTGTCACAGCTGCCAGGGTAAGACCTGTGGTACATGCAGTGTGGATTTTCTTGAAACCCTGAACTGAACCAGAATTCCAGTATTGCCCTAGACCTTGGAGATAGATGGGCAAAACTGGAATTTTACACCAGACCCCTAGACTCAATTATGATACTGCACTAGGAGTGGATTGGGCTGTCTTTGATATGCTAATCAGTGATATCCTTAGAGGGGGTCAAAACCTGGGGATGTTGGGATAGTCCGAGAATTCATTTGAGTGGGTGATCATAGTGACAGGATCAGCCCCTTTGTCGGACAAAGGTAATAATCAGGGATGCACTCTCTCTGATGGAAACCAAAGTTGCCTGTTCAAGAAGTTTCTTAGGCTTTGTCATTACTCAAAGAGGCATTGAAGCCAACCCGGACAAGGTACAGGCCATACTAGACATGGCATCCCCTCGATCAGTTGAAGTTGGCCGACCACTACCTTCCCTTCTTTCGCGCCATCAAGAAGCTGAAAAATTTTCAGTGGATGGAGGAATGCCAGCATGCTTTTGACGAACTCAAGTTATACCTTGCCTCGCCCCCGATCCTTGCTCGGCCGGCATTAAGGGAAACTCTAAACTTGTACTTTTTAGTGGGTGACGAGGCCGTCAACTCGATCCTAGTAAAAGACGACAGAGTCCAGAGGTCTATATACTATGTTAGCAAGGTCCTCTGCAATGTTGAAACCAGGTACCCCGAAGTGGAAAAGTTAGCCTACGCCCTCGTCACATCGACTAGAAAGCCATATTTCCAAGCGCATACCATCATGGTCCTAACGAACCAGCCCCTTCAGGCCATCTTCGCCAAGATAGAGACCTTTGGACGCTTGAATAAGTGGGCGGTCGAGATGTTGGAGTTTGACATCCAGTACCAGCCAAGACCCACGATCAAAGCACAAGCTTTGGCTGACTTCGTAGCAGAATGCACCTTCATCAGTCCCCTCGGCTGGCCTCACGGAGGCAAACCAGAACAAGCACCTCCAGTTGAGGAGGCCCACCTCGCATGGAAACTTTTTGTCAATGGTTCATCCAATACCAAAGGGAGCGGAGTGGCCTCATTCTCCTTACCCTCGACGGTGCCATCATAGAGTACGCGTTGAGATTCAAATTTCCTGCATCCAACAACAAAGCCGAGTATGAAACCCTCTCGGCAAGGTTATAGCTTGCTAAAGACCTTGCCTCTTAGCACATCGAAGTCTTTAGTGACTTCACAGTTTGTGGTAAATCAAGTCAACAATGAGTACAAGGCCAAAGAACAAAGCATGGCTAAGTACCTCGCCAAGGTTCAAGAGTTAGCCCACCACTTCTGGCGTTTCTCCCTGTATCAAGCCCTGCGAGCCGAGAACACCCGAGTTGATGCCCTCTCCAAATTGGGAAGCACCTCGAACATAGCCCTCAGCTGCACTGTGTGCGTGAAAAGGTTACTCGGCCCTCTATAGAGCATATCCAAACCCTTCTCATAGAGGCTGAACCGTCCACAAGGATGCGGTCGAGCTGGTGCGGAAGTGCGACCAATGTCAAAGACATGCCAACCTCTGCCATCAACCAGCCACCACCCTCTCGGCCCTCAGCAGGCTCTGGCCCTTCGCCAAGTGGGGAATGAACCTCCTTGACCCCTTCCCTAAGGCAACGGGGGGGCAGGAAGTACCTCATCATCTCTATGGATTACTTCACCAAGTGGGTGGACGCTGAACCCCTAGACACTATCACAACATGGGCAATTTGGATCTTCTTTTGGAAGAACATTGTTTGCCACTTTGGCCTCCCCCTCATGCTGGTCACGGACAACGGAAAACAATTCAATGATGCCAAATTTCAAGAATGGTGCACCTCTCTCGGCATCAAACAACAGTACTGAAGGGATGAGAGATCCATCATATGGATGGCTGAACCCTGCAGGAAGGTTGGGCGAAATTTCAAAAATTTCTCTCTCTCCCATGTGGGAATCACATTCCTTATTTTAGAAAATTGCATTTTCAAGGATCAATCTTGAACCTAAACCAGACTAGATCTGAAACCAAAAGGGTGTGGAGGGTTATTCCTGATACAAAGTAACAATAACCTCCAATGAAGGTGTTCACGCCCAGGGTAAGATCCAAAGACTGCTCCCACCGAAGATGACACAATGCAGGATGAAGTAGAATTAGCAGGATGGCTCTTCAACAAGAACCTGATTCTTTAGCAAGAATCTGATAGAGGGCTAGTGAGCACGACTTTTGATTACCTTTTCTTTCAAAAGGTAATATCAAGAACCCTTCTTGATTGCTCCCATAGTGGAGATCGAACTAGTATGGCGGCAGGAGTAGGAGAGGGCAAGGGCAGGAGATAGAAGCAGTCTAACTGTATGTTGTCCTCTCTCTTAAATCAGCAAACTGATGGATGAACTGGAGGTTCGCCCTCCTCCTCTATTTATAGCCTCAAAGAGCGGTTCTCCTAATCCCATTAGGAGTTTCCTAATCCAAATCTTGTATTTGGATCTGGACTCTCTTTAAGAGATAAGGATAATCCCTTATCTTATCTGTAGACAAAGATCAACCCTTCTAATCTAATTTGGAGTTTCTTGATCCAAATCTTTATTTGGATTTGGACTCTCTGAGTGGATAGGGACAATCCCTTATCCTATCTGCTTATCTAAATCCCAGAACCACCCCTCTTTAATTAATCTCATTAAGCCAGTTCAAATTGGGCTTTAGGCTTATAAAGTCTATGTGCTCACTTATCCTCCAAACTGCTGCCCGGTTGGATATCTTTGTATTGCGTGGGACCCAAACATTGATCTACACATCAGCCACATGGGTTCAGCCCAGCCTYTGTTACAAGRCYTGRCCGAATTCACTGTAGGAGACAGTGAACCCCTGAGTTCATCACCATGGGCTCTTATTGGGCCCAACATTTACACTAAATGGTCCTTGGGTCAAGCCACCTTATAAAAACCCAAGGACTGTGGGCAGATGTAAGATTAGCCCATCAGGTATTATCCTCAATGGTTTTACACTTAACCTATCAGCCCATAATGATCAAACGCTACCTGACAAGAGAGGACCCCTCCCTCGGCTGCAAGGTACAGTGCTGCACTCTCTACTCACATGGATCCCGGGAATTAAAACCTTTTGCGAACATTTTAAAACCATAATATATATATATACATATAAATATATTTTGCAAAAACAAATTTCAATTGGTTGCAGTTTCATAAACTGCAAATCGCAGATAACGAAACCCTAATCTGTGAAATCTCTTCCTTCTGTGCGATCAGCTTCGAACTTGATTGAAATAAAATAGAAAAACTGTAATATTCTACTAATATTACATCAAATCGAATTCCTATACATTCAGCCTAAAAAAATTAATTACAGACTAAATGTAAAAGAACTGCAAATTTGCAGATTTCCTGCGTCATTAAAGAATGCGATCTCCACCGTACGAACAACCTATAAATCAAGAAAAAAATATAAAGAACTATTCTAAATATAATTCAGATTTATAAAATTTAATTTCATATCAATAGCCCTTAATCTAGGAACCGATTTCCTAGAAAATCTCTTATCTGCACAAATTGGGTAGAACGCCTTCTGCCCATTTGTGCAGTTTCAGATCTGATCAATTTTTGGTTCAAGATTTGAACCTGGCTCTAATACCACTGAAGGGATGAGAGATCCATCATATGGATAGCCGAACCCTATAGGTGGGAGAGGGATATACCTATTTTAGAAAACTACATTTTCAAGGATCAATCTTGAACCCTAAACCAGACCAGATCTGAAACCAAAGGTAGGAGAGGGATATACCTAATACAGAGTAGCAGTAACTCCCAACGAAGGTGCTCACGCCCAAGGAAAACACCAAAGATTGCTCCTACTGAAGATGACACAGCATAGGGTGGAGCAGAATCAACAGGTGGTTCTTCATCAAGAACCGAACTCTTCAGCAAGGATTCGATGGAGGGTGAGTGAGCACAACTTCAGATAAGTTTTTCACCAAAAACTGATATGAAGAATGCTTCTTGGTCGCTCCTATAGGTGGAGATCAAACTGGCTATGGCGACAACAATAAAAGGAGGCAAGAGCAGAAGATGGCGTCAGTCTAACTAGAGATGTCTTCTCTCTTTAATCTGTAATCTGATTGTGTGTAGTAGGGTTCACCCTCCTCCTCTATTTATAGCCTTAAAGAGAGCTTCTTCTAAACCAATTAGGAGTTTCCTAATCCACATCTCATTTGGATCTGGACTCTCTTTAAGAGATAATGATAAGCCCTTATCTTATCTGTAGATAAAGATCAGCCCTCTTAATCTTATTAGGAGTTTCCTAATCCAAATCTTTATTTGGATCTGGACTCTCTGAGTGGATAGGGATAACTCTCTATCCTATCTGCTGATCTAAATCCCAGAACTGCCCCTTCTTTAAAAAATCATATTATACCAATTCGAATTGGGTTTTAGGCCCATTAAGTCCATGTGCTCACATATCCTCCAAACTACAACCCAGTTGGGTATCCTTGTATGGCGTGGGACCCAAACATTGATTTATCCAACGGATGTGAAGATTCTAAACTAACACGAGTCTCATATATGTCTAGTTTAAGGGTATTACACAGAAACACACCATAATAACATGAATCAAATATGTACTTTATTCATTTACATTAAATGTCATAATGTACATCATTCTGATTGGAGCTAAGGGCATACACTGTCTAATAGCTCCCACTTGCACTTAAGTCCTCAGGAGTCATGGGAGACATACCCTTGGAGAGAGTAACTCCATGCCTGAAAGGAACATTTCCTTTCTTGGAGTTCTCCATGCTGTATCTCTTGACTATCTTGTCAATATAAGTAGGATTGGGATAATCCTATTATCCTCTTCGATCTATCTCTATAGAGTCAAAGACCCAGTATATAGGAGAATTCTCCAAGATCTTTCATGGAGAATTGCTGTGAAAGCCACACTTTCAYCGTAGTYAACATTCCTACATCATTTCCAATGAGTAGAATGTCATCTACATACAGAACCAGAAACGTAATCTTATCCCCATTGGATTTCTTGTAAACAAAGGGCTCATCTGGGTTTTGCTCAAAGTCAAACCTTTTGACGGAAAAGTCAAACCAGATGTTCAAACTCCTAGAAACTTGCTTAAGTCCATATATGGATCTATTTAATTTACATACCATGTGTTCCTGACCTACAACCATGAAACTTTGTAGTTGCTGCATGTAGATATCTTCACTAAGATCTCCATTCAGTAATGCAATTTTGACATCCATTTGCCAAATCTGATAATCATGGTATGCTGCTACAGATAGCAGGATCCTAATGGATTTTAGCATGGCCATCAGCGAAAAGGTTTCCTCATAATCGATTCCCTCTTTCTAAGTGTGTACCCTTTCGCCACAAGACGAGCCTTGTAGGTCTCAACCTTACCATCGGGGCACATCTTCCTCTTTTAGATCCATTTGCAACCAAATGCTTTTACTCCAAGGGGCGGATCTACTAGAGTCCAGACTCCATTGGTCTCCATTGAGTCCATCTCAGTTCTCATGGCTTCTACCCACTTCAAGGAATCTATGTCCAACATAGCTTTCGTATGAGTCACGGCATCCTCCTCACTGGTCGTAGCTTCCACCAGGTAACTATCCTCTGGTCATAGCCAAAACGGACTGGAGGCCTGGAAACCCGAGTAGATCTTCTAGGTTGGTCATTACCTAGAACTTGTGGGACACCTCCCACTACCCCTGAGCTCTCCTCATCAAGAACAACTTCCTGATGATGATTGTTCAAGATGTAATCATCCTCCAAGAAATGGGCATTTCGACTATAGAACACTTTCTGTTCTCTTAGGTCATAGAATAGGTAACCCACAGAGCCTTCGGGGTAGCCTACGAATAGGCAACGGCTGGTCTTAGATTCCATTTTGTCTGCACTCGTTCTTTTAACATGTGTTGGAGAACCCCAAATCTTCAAGTGTCTCACACCTGGTTTCTTTCTGGTCCAAAGCTCATAGGGAGTCTTCGGAACTGATTTGGTTGGAACCCAATTCAGCACGTATATCGCAGTCTCCAATGCGTAACCCTAGAAGGATGTGGGCAACTCTAAGTGTACGAGAAGTGATCGGACCATATCCAATAAAGTCTGGTTCCTCCTCTCTAAAACGCCGTTTAACTGTGGTGTAGTAGGAGGAGATAGCTGTGATACTATCTCGTTGACCTTTAAGTAGTCCCTGTGATAGCTAAAATTATAACCCTAGCAAGTGCACTAGTTATCAAGTAGTATAAAAATATCGTTCCCATGAGGATTTAACAAAATAAGTATTATAACTACAGCCTTCCTTAATTATTTGGACAACCGAAATTCAGATCCAACAATAAGAACTATTGAAAATTAAAAAAGAAAAAGAAAATAAAAGCAAGGGTAATCAATAACTGAATATGCAACGATTAATTGAAATTGGTAGGACCATTGGTCCGCCTATCCATTCCAATGAATATTAATGGATGAGATTATCCAAGATAATTTGTCATTTCCATTAGCTGAAGTTTTTCCAATTTTATTTAATATTCTTTCCCAAGATATATCAAATCTACTTTTAAGTTTTTCCAATTTGATCCCTCGACTAGAGTTTTCAAGATAGGATGCATTAAGTTCAAAAAAAAACTTATACGTTCGGATGAATCATGTGTATATATCCCTATATGCCATTCAATTCACACCATGAATTATTTGGCCCACTATATTAATTCCTCTCCCGATTCATTCACATAAACCCCATCAATTAAGAGATGGCCACTCCTAATCGCATTAAGCATAATAACTCATAGACTATATGGAAATCACAATCTTGGATAAGTTAGAATAAAAATATATTCATTGTCATGGTTAGGCTTTCCACAGCCCTAGCTATAAAGAAATCAATTCATGATAAAGGAAATAAAACAAACAAGAGGAAAGAAAGAACTCATGATGTCGCCCTTGGAGCTGAGATCCTCTCTTCTTCTTGCCACCACCTCCTTCTTGAAGCTTTCTTGATGGTTTTCTTGATTACTTTAGAGGGAACCTTAGTAATTGATTCATGCCAGGTGCTGGTACTCCCACCCTTTGCATAGTTTTTGGGGAGGGGCAGTTACAACTACTTGGAGTAATCTCAAGAATGGATAATCTAGGTTAGTTCTACACTGATCCTACCCTATCTTATCTTATCTCTTATCTAATGATCTCAATCTTCTTTAACTTTCTTGAATTACATTTAGAATTCAAATCTAAGAGGACTCTAGATTCTTGAATTTGAGTGGGCTGCTTTAATAAGTTGGGCTGCTACAATGCTTTCCTGCGAATTGGGCTTCAGCTGTGAGCTGGGCTTTACTATGGATCCGCTTTGACTTTGGGCCCGATTTTGACTTCGGTGCAGGCCGAATATGTCAAAACCAAAAATATGAAAGTTGTAGATTTCGCTCTTACCTTTCCGGTGCATCTTGAATCAGCCCAATCGGAGCCCAGATGTGAGAGTTAGGCCTAGATTACTGAATGGTGCCGAAACTGTGAAAAACCATCCGATTAGCCTTGTCTTCCTTCTGACGACTTCTTTCCTTGCCCTGAATCAAAATACCAGCGTAATGAGTCCACTTGAGTGTTAATTAAGTGTAGAAAGACAGATTATTCATAGATAAGAATATGATAATTTTTATTCACATCACCTTGAATTCGTTAGAGAGATACTCACCACCTCAATCCGATCGAAGGGTCTTAATTTCTCTCCCTAACTGTTCATCGACCTCTTGTCTGAACTCTTTGAACTTTTCAAATGATTCAGACTTGTGTCTCATTAGGTACACATAACCATACCGAGAGTAATCATCGGTGAATGTTATAAAATAAACGTGTGATGTGTATTTGCTACACTAGCAAGTGCACTAGCCACACAAGTAATAGAGTGATGAATAGAATATCGTTTCCCACGAGGACTTATGTAGCAACAACTAGTAGTATATCAGCCTACTCTTATCTGATTAACTGAATTGTATATCTACTTCAAAACTGAAATTCTATCTAACAAGCTATCTCTAAGGAATTGGATCGAACACCTTGCATGCAAGTTGAGAAGACAAGCTAAATATGCACGGAATTGATTTAGCAATTAAATGGCTGTTTTGTCATCTTACCCTGAAGGCAAGGTTCACAAGTTGGAAGATCTTCTACAGTTAGAAAATCCAAAGGACCATCTTTTACCAACCTTGTGATACGATCTATGTTAATATGGCCAACTCGGTAATGCCATAGGCACGTGAGATTAACTGTATCACGGGTTCTTTTCTTGGGGATGTCATCCAACGTAGTTTTGGATATGTTAGTTTTCAAAGAATGATGAAGAACAAAGAGACCATTCTCATGTTCTCCATATGCGAGGAATTTGTTATTTCTTTTTAATAGTAATCGTATTACTAAAAAGAATAGAATATCCATCCACACACAATTTTGAAACAGAAATCAAATTTCTTCTCAAATTCTATACATAAAGACAATCTTTCAGTACAATTATTCCTTCTCTGAAAATTAACTCTACGGTTCCTATAGTCATAGTTGCAACACTTGCAGAAGTCCTCAAGTAAAGAGTTACTTCTCCATCACTCAGTCTTCTGCTTATCCTGAACCCCTGTAGTGAGTTACACGCATGAGTCGAAGCCCCGGAGTCAATACACCAGGAAGCAAAAGTTACCAACAAATTGGTTTCTATGACACAGGATTCGAAATGACCTTGTTTCTTGATTCCAAGTACGGAGGACAGTTCCTCTTGCAATGGCTGATCTGCTTGCAGAAGTGACAAGCATCTGATGCCCTGTCTTTCTTCTGCTTCTTAGACTTAGTAGCTTTCTTCTGAGGCTTTCTCTTTTCCGTCCTCTTCTTCTTGCCAGATTTACTGGCTTCAACAAGCAAAGCAATGGGCTCATCCTTCTTTATCAGTTCCTCGGCCCTCTGCAACATATTGCTAAGTTCCTGAATGCTAACATTTAGCTTATTCATGTTGTAGTTCATGATGAACTGATTGAAGGAATGAGGCAAAGAGTTTAGGATGGCGTCCACCTTGGTGACATGGTCAAGCCCGGATCCAAGAGCCTCAAGTTCATTGATGTAGCCCATCATCCGAAGACAATGGTCATGAACCTACTGGTTCTTGAACATCTGCACAGTCATGAACTGTTTCAAGACCTTTTGCTGAGTATAACGATTATGCTCTTCATACATTGTCCTTAGACTATCCAATATATCCTTGGACAATTCGATCTAATCAAACTCTTACTATATCGGATTATCTAAGGAGGCAATGATATAGCAGTGGGCTAGGGAATTTTTCTCTTCCCATTCCTTGTAATCCCTCCTACAGGCCTCAGAAGCCCTATCACCCAGACGCTCCGAGGCAGGATTCTTAGCTACTTTGTCTAGTTTTTCAAAGGTCAGGACTAGCATAAGATTACAGTACCAGTCAGCATAGTTTGGGCCCTTAAGTTTGTTGTCGTCCAACAGTTTAGCGAATTGTCCGCTTGCCATTTCTGATAAAAAGCAAACATTAGTCCACAACCTAATTTGATTCATGTTATATACATAGATATGGATTTTAATTTATATTCCATTTCCATTTATTCATCTCTGAGATTTCCCTCATATCTCAGTGGTGGAGACTACGAATTATGTTATCTACATAGATTGGGTGCATGGAGCCAACTATTTCAGCTGCATAACTTCACCACCTTTCTGTGAATGATCATATCCGCTCATCGTATGAGCTTTCCCTTTGGCCTCTGTCAGACAAGGTTCATTGCCATTTTAGGTTAAACMTTTCYRTCYARTRAGTGCTYACCCATCATATTCGTGAACGCCAAGGTACCGTGAGAGAGTCTTCCATTTTAGGATAGGCCCCTCCCACATCGGTCTATGACGCCCCTATCATCTTATGAA
>NW_010729233.1:1255493-1270500 GCF_000365185.1 Nelumbo nucifera | reverse complement strand
ATGCTAGAGCTGGTTCGCCCCCCTCTTTATATACCCAAAGGAGAGGGCTGTTTTCCAACTCCTTCTAGGAGATCATCATATCTTTAGGGAGTCTTGATCTTCTTTGAACTAATTTTATCCTATCTCTTATCTAATGATCTAATCTCAATCTTCTTATCTTTAGGATTACATTCAAGACTTTTGATCTGATAAGGCTCTCTCTTTGAAGATTACATTCAAGATTTGGACTCTTGACTCTTGAATTCGAGTTGGGCTGCTTTAAATCTTGGGCTGCTTCAAGGTATTCCTGCAAATTGGGCTTAAGTTGTGAAATGGGCCTGACTGCGAACTTGCTCCGACTTCGGGCTCATTTTCGTACTCGATTCTTGCCGAATCTGTCAAAACCCAAAACATAATAGTTGTGGGCCTTCCTTTCTTCTTTCTAATGCTTCTTGAATTGTCCAATTCGGAGTCCGGAATTGAGAGTTAAGCCCATATTACTGACTGTCGCTGAAACTGTGCAAAATCACCCGATTTGCCCTGTTTTCTTCCAATTGCCTTCTTTATTGCCCTGAATCGAAATACAAGAGTAATGAGTTCATTTAAGTGCTAAAGTAATGTAAAAAGATGAAAATTAGGGGACAAAAATAGGATTCTTTTCAGTCTCATTAGTATGTTGGGACAATCCGAGAATTCATCTGAGTGAGTGATCATAGTGACAGGATCAGCCCCTTTGTCGGACAAAGTGAATGATCAGGGATGCACTCTCTCTAATGAAAACCAAAGCTGTCGGCAGTCGATTTCAACCGTTGAAATTTGGTTTTGCAAAATATATTTATATAGAGATATACATATATATTATGGTTCCAAAATGTTTGCAAAATGTTTTAATTCCCAAGATCCATGTGAGTAGAGAGTGTAGCATTGTACCTTGCAGTCGAGGGAGAGGTCCCCTCTTGTCGGGTAGTGTTTGATCATTATGGGCTGAGAGGTTAAGTGTAAGACCATTGAGGGTAATACCTGATGGGCTAATCTTGCATCTGCCCACAGTCCTTGGGTTTTTATAAGGTGGCTTGACCCAGGAACCATCTAGTGTAAATGTTTGGCCGATTAAGAGCCCATGGTGATGAACTCAGGGCTTCACTGTTTCCTAGAGTGAATTTGGCCAGGCCTTGTAACAAAGGCTGAGCTGAACCCATATGGCTGATGTGTAGATCAATGTTTGGGTCCCACACCATACAAAGTTATCCAACTGGGCAGCAGTTTAGAGGATAAGAGAGCACATGGACTTAATGGGCATAAAGCCCAATTCGAACTGGTTTAATATGATTAATTAAAGAAGGGGCATTTCTGGGATTTAGATCAACAGATATGATAAGGAATTATCCCTATCCACTCAGAGAGTCCAAATCCAAATAGAGATTTGGATCAGGAAACTCCTAATTGGATTAGGAGGGCTGATCTTTATCTGCAAATAAGATAAGGGACTATCCTTATCTCTTAAAGAGAGTCTAGATCCAAATACAAGATTTGGATTTGGAAACTCCTAATGGGATTAGGAGAAGCTCTCTTTAATGCTATGAATAGAGGAGAAGGGCGAACCCCAATTCATCCTTCAAGATTACTGATACAATAGAGAAGACAACTGTAGTTGGACTGACGCCATCTTCTGCTCTTGCCTTCTCCTATTGCTGCCGCCATTGCCAGTTCAATCTCCACCTGTAGAAGCGATCAAGAAAGGTTCTTGATATCAGTTTTTGGAGAAAAATTGATCTGAAGTCGTGCTCACTCACCCTCCATCAGATTCTTGGTGAAGAATCAGGTTCTTGCTGAAGAACCACCCTGTTGATTCTGCTCCACCCTACACTGTGTCATCTTCAGTGAGAGCAGTCTTTGTAAATCTCCTTGGGTGTGAACACCTTCATTGGGAGTTACTACTACTTTGTATCAGGTATATCCCTCTCCTACCTTTTGGTTTCAGATATGGTCTAGTTTAGGGTTCGGCCATCCATATGATGGATCTCTCATCCTTTCAGATGTGCCATAGAAACTTCATTGCAGTGAAATAGGTCTAATATATACCTACCCACCAATCGGTCTTTGGTTTTAGCTAACTCATTCTACGCCACTAACATATGAAACTTCTTTGTATTTATCTACTGTATTAGTTCCTTTCTTTAGATTTTGCAATTCTTGATAAAGTAAATGAAACTAACTATAGGGTAAAAATTCTGACCTCATCTTTGCCTTGAGTTTCTCCCATGTCTTAATCTTTTCCTTACCTCTTCTTTGTCGCATGACCTTCAATTGGTGCCACCATGCTATTGCTCATCCTCTAAACTGAGTGGTTATTAAAGTCACAATTTTATTTTCTGGAACTTCCTTGAATTCAAGGACTTCTTCTACTACGAAGATCCAATCCATGAATTCTTCTAGAGTCATGCCTCCTTGGAATTCCGGGATCTCAACCTTGAAACCTGCTTCCCACCGCCTCTGATCACCACCCACAACTATAGCCGATCTGGTCGCTTGCCTTGATGAAAGGAAACATGTGAAGATACTTGCATCGGAGTCACTGTCACCTGTCTTCTCAGCTCTACCATCTATTGCATTTTTTTGTTGAGTTCCTGCTCCATGATATGACCTACTAGTTTCTTCTTAGGAACCACAATCCAAAGAAGGATCAACTTGAGCTCTAATACCAACTATTGCAGTATGAAAATGGAACACATTGAGAAAAGCTTCAAAGAAAAGAGCAAAAGTCAAATTATCAGGAAGAAGAATTCTTCACTGAATAATTAAGAGGAAATTCAATATCAAAATCTATCTTAGCCTTCCTGATGAGACTAAAAAGTACCCTATTTTTATCCCCAAATATTCACTCTTTTTCATTAATTTATCACTTAATTGGCCTCATTACTCTTGTATATCGATTCAGGGCAAGCAAGAAGGCAATTGGAAGAAAACAAGGCAAATCGGATGATTTTGCACAGTTTTGGCAACAGTTAGAAATTTAGGCATAACTGTCAATTCCGGACTCCGAATTGGACAATTCAAGAGGAATCAGAAAGATGAAAGAAAGGCCCACAACTTTTATGTTTTTGTTTTTGATAGGTTCTATCCGCATCAAATACAAAACCGGTCCCAAAGTCGGAGCAAGTTCGCAGCCAGGCCCATTTCACAGCTGAAGCCCAATTCGCAGAAGAGCCTTGTAGCAGCCCAAGTTTTTAAAGCAGCCCAACTTGAATTCAAGAGCCAGGAGTCCCAATTTCGAATGTAATCTCCTGAGAGAGAGTCTTATCAGATCTAAAGTTTTGAATGTAATCCTAGAGAGATAAGAAGATTGAGACTAGATCATTAGATAAGAGATATGATAGGATTAGTTCAAAATAGATCAGGACTATCTAGCTAAGGTTAATCTCCTAGAAGGAGTTGGAAAACAGCCCTCTCCCTCAGCTATATAAAGAGGGGGGCGGACCAGCTCTAGGCATCAATCCAATCACTCAAGCATCCAAGAAATCATCAAGCAACTCATGCTATCAAGAAGAGCAGTTCGGCCTACTGAGAAGCAGAGCATGGAGGGATCGAAATTCATGAGCAGCTAAGCTTTTCTTTTCTGATTCAAGGGGGGGTTCGATTGTGTCATCGTGAGGTTCTGCATTTAATTCAAGTTCTTGCTTTTTAATTCAAGTATTCATTGGTTCTTGTGCATATTCTCATTGGATGTTAATGTTAATTATTTTGACAAGTTAATTAATATTGGTTTTCCTACTGCTATCCATGGTTCGGTGATCCGTAATTGTCACAAATAGTGGTACAAAGTAGCAATTAGGTTAATATCTTTCTAGGTCAATTGTCCGTGACAGCCTTTGACCAATGTATTGACATGTTTTAACCCAAAGGGAATCAATTGAACAAGATTCGATAATTGCAGCTATCTCAATTATTGTTATTTTGGTTTAATTGTTTTCACAAAGCTTAATGCCATCACTAATTGATATGGAACGCTATCGTACCCAGTTGATTAGTGATAAGTGTTGATCGAATGCTGGGTTTGGTCARCTGAWTYAGGAAAACACAAGGTTTATTATGGCTATCCTAATAAATCTAAGGTTAAATGCTTGAATTGCAAGACTGTTGAAGTCTACCTATGATCAATGACCAATTGACTAACCCGAACCCTTGAATCAGAACTCGGTAAGACTGATTTCTCTTGTTTGATATTGCTATTGCTTTCTTGTTCTTATAGAAATTTTAGTTATTTAATTTTCCCACTCAGTTATATTATTCATTCGGCTCAGAGATTATTGTTTAGTTCCCTGTGGGATTCGACCTAGTACCACTTTTACTGCAAAAATTTAATTGTGGACTAGCATTAATTTTGAGGGCTTCGATAACCCGTCAAAATTTTGGTGCCGTTGTCGGGGAGCTACTTTAATTTCTTAGCTTGTTACCTTCTATTGTGTTAACCTTCTTTGTTTTATGACTCGTGCTTCTCAAAGAGGTGAACTAGAATACAACCCCGAAATTGAGAAGACTACCCGTCGTTTAAGGAAGGAGGCGAAGCAAAGGAAGGACCGTTCACCTAAAAGGGTGAATTTTGAATTCGACCTACCAACTTGTGATCAACCCATCTTCGAAGAGGAAGAAAGGATGGCTGATAGAGAGAGAACGCTAAGGGAGTTGCCTGCACTGATCATGAACTAACAGCCCCTATGCATAATATATCCCACTCTTGAGGTAGCATTCGAACTAAAATTTGGTTTGATTCAATTACTTCCTAATTTTCATGGCTTTCTAGGTGAGAACCCTCACAAACATCTCAAGGAATTCCATGTTGTCTGTTCAAGCATGAAACCACAGGGTATGACCGAGGACCAAGTAAAATTAATAGCTTTTCCATTTACTTTACGAGATAAAGCAAAGGATTAGTTATACATTCTTCCTCTCGGTTCGGTATGTACATGGGATGAGATGAACAGAATATTTTTAGATAAATATTTTCCTACATCCCAAGCAGCAAACATTAGGAAAGAAATCTGTGGAGTTTGGCAGTTTGGTGGTGAGACACTATATGAATATTGGAAAAGATTTAAACAACTTGTTGCTAGCTGTCCACACCACCAAATACCCAAACAGCTCTTGATCCAACACTTTTATGAAGGACTTCAACCTATGGATAGAAGTATGGTAGATGCAGCTAGCGGAGGAGCCTTGGTAAATAAAACACCCGAAGCAGCTAGGGAATTGATTTCCAACATGGCCAAAAATTCACAACAGTTTAGAGCAAGAACAGATGGAACTACTAGGCGTGTTAATGAGGTAAGTCATGTTAATTTAGAAAATCAAATTTCTGATCTAAATGCTTTGGTTAGACAATTGGCTGTAGGGCAATTGCAAACAGCTAGGGTATGTGTCCATCACTGCAGGATGGCTCGATGCAGCAAGTTAGTGCTGTAGGAGGATTTCCGGGCCAGCCTCAATGCAAGTATGATCCCTACTCCAATTACTACAATCCGGGGTGGATGGATCATCGAAATCTGAGCTACGGAAACCAAGGAGGACCATAGAGATATCAGCCCCAAGCTTTCAATAGACAGGCCCCAATTTCAGCACCTATCACAACGCAAGGCCAACCCTCAAGTTCAGGTATATCATTAGATGAAATCGTTAAGGCTCTAGCTACTAACACTTAGCAATTTCAATAGGAAACAAGAGCCAGCATCCAGAACTTGGGGAACCAAATTAGCCAACTTGCTACTTCCATTAGCAAGTTGGAGGTGCAAAATTCTAGGAAATTACCATCATAGACGGTAGTTAATCCCAAGGAAAATGCAAGTGCAATGGTGCTGAGAAACAGGAAGAAGTTGCAGCCCCAACCTACCTCACCAACGAAGGCAGATAAAGGAGATAAGGAAGAGGAGAGATAAGATTCAAATGAAGGCCCCATTAAGGTAATATCCGATCCCCCTCTCCCTAAGATTACCAATGCCATTGTACCACCTTTTCCTAGTAGGTTGGAAAAGTCCAAGAAGGAGGAATATGAGCAGGAAGTCTTAGAAACCTTCAGGAAGGTGGAAATCAACATCCCCTTGTTAGATGCTATAAAACAGATTCCAAAGTATGCAAAGTTTCTTAAAGAATTTTGGACTAACAAGAGGAGGCTACGAATCGATGAGAAGGTAAGGGTTGGAGAAAATGTTTCAGTTGTCATCAAGAGGACTTTGCCAGAAAAACGTGTTGATCCAGGTATGTTCACCTTACCTTGTGTGATTGGAAATAAACAAATCGAGCGTGCCATGCTAAACTTAGGTGCATCCATCAATGTCATGCCATATTCGATTTACTGTGCTTTGAGATTAGGTCCCATGCTAGACTTAGCTACCCGGAAGTGATTGTTGAGGATATGTTGGTGCAGGTTAATGATTTAATTTTTCTAGCCGATTTTTACATCCTGAAGATGGAGGAGGACACAGTCATAAGTTCGGCCCCACTTCTATTAGGCAAGCCATTCATGAAAACGGCCAAGACCAAAATAGATATGGATGAGGGTACCCTCTCCGTCGAGTTCGATGGAGAGATTGTTAAATTTAATATATTTGAAGCTATGAAATATCCAAGTGAATGCCATTCGATCTGCTCTATTGATACCATTGATTCGATTGTGCAGGAAGTTTTTGGAGAGGAAGACATGGATAAGGAACTTGAATTCAGTGCACAATTGGATAGGGAGGAGGAGTTCGATACACCCTATGACACTCCAGAACTGATGCCGGAACAAAAGGTAATCAATTATGATCTTCCATCGTCATTTTCTCACAAGAAATTGTTGCCTTCTGTTTTGCAGGCTCCGGAGTTGGAACTAAAGACCTTACCTAATCACCTTAAGTATGCGTACTTGGGTGAAAAAGAGACACTACCCGTGATCATTGCAAAAGGGTTGACCGAAGAACAAGAGGAGCGGCTCATCAAAGTCCTGAAGGAACATAAGGCGGTGATTGGTTGAACCTTAGCCGACATTTAAAGGGGATCAACCCCTCGATTTGCATGCATAGGATCCTTTTGGAAGATGGTGCCAAGCCAGTTAGAGAACCACAAAGAAAACTCAACTCGGTAATGAAAGAAGTAGTGATGAAAGAAGTACTTAACTTGTTAGATGAAGGGATAATCTACCCAATTTTGGATAGTAAATGGGTAAGTCCTATACATGTTGTACCCAAGTAAACTAGGATAACCGTGGTAAAAAATCAAAATAATGAACTAATCCCAATGAAGGTACAAAGTGGCTGGCGTATGGTAATTGATTTTCGAAAACATAATTTGGCCACTTGAAAGGATCACTTTCCCTTATCCTTCATCGATCAAATGTTAGAAAGATTAGCAGGTAAGGCCTTCTTCTGTTTTCTCGATGGATTCTCATGATATTATTAGATAGTTATTGCCCAGGAGGACCAAGAGAAAACAACTTTCACTTGCCCATTCGGTACCTTTGCTTACAGACGGATGCCTTTCGGTCTATGTAACGCTCCAGGCACTTTTCAAAGATGCATGATAAGTATATTTTCTAATTTTATTGAAAAGTGCATTGAAGTGTTCATGGACGATTTTACTGATTATGGTGATTCGTTTGATGAGTGCTTAAGTAACTTAAGTAAAATTCTGAATCGATGTGTAGAGACAAATCTTGTTTTGAATTATGAAAAATGCCACTTTATGGTAAAGAAAGGCATTGTGTTGGGACATGTTATTTCTGCTAGAGGAATAGAGGTCGACAAGGCCAAGATTGATTTAATTGTGAGCTTACCTTACCCTACAAATGTTAGGGAAGTTCGTTCCTTTCTTGTACATGCAGGTTTCTATTGCAGGTTTATCAGAGACTTTTCAAAAATTGCCCTGCCATTGTCCAATTTGCTTCAGAAGGATGTGCCTTTCGATTTTGGAGATAGTGCAAGGAAGCATTTGACAAGATCAAGAAATTATTAACAATTTCACCCATTATTCAACCACCTGATTGGAACTTGCCCTTTGAGATCATGAGCGATGCAAGCAACTATGTGGTAGGGGCTGTTTTAGGTCAACGAGTTGATGGGAAGAGCCACGTCATCTACTATGCTTCAAAAACATTGAATGCTGCACAGTGCAACTACACAACCACTGAAAGGGAGCTATTAGCAATTGTGTTTGCTTTAGATAAATTTTGATCATATTTGCTTGGCTCTAAAGTAATTGTATTTTCTGATCATGCAGCTTTGAAATACCTGCTAGCGAAAAAGGAGTCAAAAACGAGGCTGATAAGGTGGATACTCTTGCTCCAAGAGTTTGATTTGGAGATTAAGGATGAAAGGGAGCTGAAAACTCAGTGGCGGATCATCTAAGTAGGTTGGTAAAAGATGAGGACTCCTCACCCATCTCTAAGTTGTTTCTTGATGACCAATTGTTTCACATAAAAGGTATAATTCCTTGGTATGCTGGTATTGTGAACTACTTGGTCACTGGAATTTTTCCTAATTACCTTAGCAAGTCAATGAAGAATAAAATCAGGTATGAGGCAAAATATTATGTATGGGACGAACCCTATCTATGGAAATTCTGCTCTGATCAAGTAATTACGAGGTGTGTCCCTGAGAATGAGCATATGTCGATTTTAAGCTTTTGTCATAATTATGCTTGTGGTGGTCATTTTGGACCAAAGAGAACTGCTCGAAGGGTTTTAGATAGTGGGTTATATTGGGCAACCCTATTTAGAGATGCATACTTGTTTTGTAAAAATTGTGAAAGATGTCAAGAAATAAGTGCATTATCTCGCAGGAATGAAATGCCCCAAACCCCTATTCTTGTCTGCGAAATCTTTGATGTTTGGAGTATTGATTTCATGGGACCCTGTCCTCCCTCTTGTGGTTTTGTTTATATACTTTTGGCAGTTGATTATGTCTCAAAATGGGTGGAAGCAAAAACCACCAGGACTGATGATTCTAAGTGTGTTGTAGGGTTTATCAAATCTAACATTTTCAGTAGGTTTGGCATTCCTCGAGCCATCATAAGTGATCAAGGGACCCATTTTTGCAATAGAGTCATCGAAGTCTTGCTGAGGAAGTATGGGGTGCATCACCGAATCGCCACTGCTTATCACCCCTCAACAAACGGACAAGCTAAAATTTCCAATAGAGAGGTCTAGTCCATTTTAGAGAAGACGGTGAATCCGGGAAGAAAGGATTGGAGCCTACGTCTAGATGACGCACTCTGGGCATATCGAACAGCATACAAAACACCAATAGGGATGTCTCCTTACAGGTTGATTTTTGACAAATCTTGTCACTTGACAGTCGAAATTGAACATAGAGCCTATTGGGTAATCAAACGCTGCAATATGAACATGGAAGAAGCTGGCAAGGCAAGAAAGCTCCAATTGCAAGAATTGGAAGAGTTGCGGTTAGAAGCATATGAGAATTCGAGAATCTACAAAGAGAAGACAAAATTGTTCCTTGATAATTTGCTTTTAAGAAAACAATTCATAATTGGACAAAAAGTTTTATTGTACAATTCTCGACTCCAACTCATGCCAGGTAAGTTGCGTTCCAGGTGGATGGGTCCATTTGTTGTTACTAATGTGTTTCCTTATAGTGTAGTAGAAATCAAAAGTCTCAATACAGGCAAGGTTTTCAAGGTGAATGGACATCGATTGAAGTTGCTCCATGAGGATGCAAATGTCTCCTCTACGGTGGACATCTCATTGGACCTTCCTCGTTATTCATCAAATTAAAGAAGCAAAGGAGGGCGTCGAGCATAACGACGTTAAAYAATTGCGCTTTTGGGAGGCAACCCATTGTGTTTAGTTAACTTTGTTATTTTGTTTGGTTTTGAGAGAGAGAGAGAGAGAGAAGTAACACGAAACCAAATTCAACCAACTAATTTGTGATAAAACAATCAAAACGGCTCATAGCTATGGTCCAAAATATCAATATGCTATAAACTGATGGATGGGTCAGTTGGTATGGTGGCTGGTCCATTCCAATAAAGACTTAGGTTGGGATCAAATCCTACTGCAACTGGGGGTTGGGGGATTACAGAGTCCAAACTGTTCATCCCAATAAAGACTTGGATTGGGATCAAATCCTATTGCAACTGGGGGTTGGAGATTATAGAGCCTAATTGGGGGGATTACCCTTGGAAATAAAACATATTGTTCATCATCTACTTCCTCAAGAAGATGAAATAGAGCCCAAACTCTATATCACAAACACCAAAACCCTTCTTACATAGAATGATTAGAGAGCTTAGAATAAGGCAGTTGAAAAGTTATTCTATGACAAAAAAGAAACAAGGAAGAAAGAAAGAGATGTGTCCCTGACATTGAAATACGGAAACAAGAAATCCATGTTTTGTTTGGAAACAATTATCCCACCAGTTCTGTTTATGACTTACCATATTTTCAAACTCCTTCCATTGTAATGAAACAATTATCATTGATTCGATTTTCAAAAATACTTTCTTCTCTTTGTTCTCAAAGTTCATATGGTATTAGAGCCAATCATGGCTTTAAAATTGTCAAGTTTGACTGATCCCTCTTCATTCTCTTTTACTGTCTCAATATTTCTAATATCACCCACCTAGCAGTCCCCATGAATTCAGTCCACATGAATTTGTCCACTTACTTCTATTTTTTTCTTGCTTATAACTTTTTTCCCTTTTTTTATTCATGACCTGGATAATCCCAAGAAGGTAGTTAAACTGCTGAACCATGAGCAACCAACCTGAGCAGTTCAGTTCCTGGTATCATTTTAAGTGTTCTGTACCAGCAATAGGCTCTGGAGATGGTCTGGTAGGGTAGGGGTATTGGTGAGAAAATCAGGTAACCATGTGCTTAATACGAGAGATTACCACTGAAATGAGTCAAATCCCTCAAGCAATAGGAAATTCATCTAAGTCAAATACCTCATTGAAATGGGTTCAAATATTGAAGCAATTTGATATTTACTTATGCTATTATTTTGTTCAAACTTAATAGCTATTCCTTTCTCTTTCCAAGATCCTATTCCTTTCTCTTCTCTCTTCCCTAGTGATCTGAAACTTCTCTTAATTTCTGCTTGATTAAACAACAAAATTGTGAGGGCCAAATCTGATTTCACTAGTAGCAGCTTTGCTCACTAAAACCCCATATGTTTGAAGGTTGGTTAATTGTCCCATACCCTCTGGCATCTTTTGGATGCCATCACTTTATATGATATTAAGATGACTTAAATAAATCATATTTCCCATGTCTCTTGGGAGTTGTTTGAGATTCCTGCACCCTTGCAGGTAATTCTTCAATAGGTGCATATGAGAGGTTACGGTATCCCAAATATTTCAACTTTCCATTCCAAGGTGACACATTCATAATTTTAGTATATTGCAACTCCAACATACTGAAGCGTTTAAAGTTTAAGCATATATAATCCAAAACCTTTGTCAATGCAATACACTTCCAAATGAGTGATGAGAGAAGAAGAATAGTACGGAATCTCCTTGTATCGGCATATGAAGACAACAATGGATGAAGTGGCTTTACAGCCTCAGTTGAATGATGATCATCATCTACCAATGAATTTGATAGAAAATGATATTCCATTCATCCCCATTCACTGATTGTATACACATATTTTTCTTGTATATTCTTCTCTCTCAACAATTTGGAAAAACTATCTATCCAATAAGCTATATATTGAAGTATTCCTCAATGGTATTGGCCTTATCATAAGTTACTGTAACCACATAACTGGTTAAGTCATCTAAACATACCTACACTATTACATAGAGGATAAGCCTCACCTTTTCCTTTTATTTTTTATATGTTTTATTATCATTTGTTTTCGTTATCTACATCATCCTCAGATAGTCTTCCATTTCCAGAATTCTTTCTTGCAAATGGTGTTTCATCTACATCATCCTCAAATTTCTTTGAAGTGATTATTCCTAATTTCTGTGACTTAATTGCACCATCATCAATTCTGGAAAATCTTCCATTTCCTTCAATATCATCCTTTTAACCACACCAAACTGTTTGTTTGTTTGTTTGGTGTGCAGCTTGAGTACTGTGTATAAATTGAACTCAATATTACCAAGCTACTCAAAATGCCTAGGAAGGAAGAATATCCGCTTAAGTCTCTTATATGATGCAATCTGTGTCTGATCCAAGTTGTGTATTAAACTGTATTCTATTAGAAGCCTATTTTGCATTTATGTACTTAGGTTTTGGAGAGAAGATAAATTGTGACTGATCATCTATTTCATAAATATTAATTTACTGGAGAACTCTTGAAGTTCCATTTCTTCTTGATCTGCACCTGATAGTTATCTTCATATTCACGCTAAAGCAACTTTTTATTTGTAATTGTACAATGGAACTGTAATTGATATTTTGCCGGTATTTCATTTGTTCCTTCTCATCTACTTATGTTAGTAGAAATTGGAATAATTATTTAATTTTCAATATGTTATGCTATTTATAATGGATTATTTAGAGAATACAATGGCAGGGTATCAATAGTCCTTTGTGTTCTCTAATCAAATGCAACTTCTCTGTGAAACTAACTTTAATATATCAAAGTATGCCCATTACATTAGGCTAGGGCCTCCTCCAATAGTTATTTTCCTTTTGTCTTTTCTTTTTGTTAAGAGTTGATTGAGTGTCCTTAGTAGTCAACAGTTGAGTCACCAATCCTTTGAAATATCAACAGTTGCATAATCTGAGATATTGGGTTCCAACAGATATATTAGAGGTGTCAATGGGTTGGGTAGATCTTTCAGAACTGAACTTGGGTTATTATGTTTCCAAATTAAAATTGGATCAGGATAGGTTTTGGTTGTTCTGAATCGATAAAGAGACAAATTGGCTATATATATATATAGATGTAGTTACATAAATGTATATTAGCATAATACAAGATGCCTCCCTTAGTGTAATACCTATCTTTGTCACATTATACTTGTAATGTTATCATATTATTGTATCCAAATTTAACAAATATGTAGTTTATTGTCAAATTACAAGTCACTACAAGAAAATGGGGCTATAGCTACGGACAAATACCGAAGCTATAGATGAGCTATGGCTACGGATTAGTTGAACCGTAGCCATAGGCTATAGCCACGTGAACATGAGCTACGGTTTTCTATCTGCAGCTAAACCGTAGCTATAGGTCTTTAGCTACGGTTTTTTGACCTTTAGCCACGATTTTGTCTGTGGCTAAAGGTCATATTTCTTGTAGTGAGTTCAGAGAATAGCTTTTAATTTGTTATTTGGTCAGAGCTGATAGTCCTGATTAATAACTAGATTGGTTCCGGATTTGTCACAGACCCTGTAGGGTCTGGTGTGGGACTAGTTCTGTGCATTTACTATTTTTTGAGGGATGGTTCTGCACATTTTCTTACCTGTTTGGGACTAGATCTACCCTGAGGCAGACGAGACCAGACCTAACCCGTTGACAGCCCTAGAAACTGTTAACTTGATATATTTTTGAATTTTATAAAAGAGTGATTTTATGGTAAGGAATACATGGATTTATGCTTTGTGCCTGTCATTGAATAAATTACTGTTTTAAGAGTTTCACTACTATGATGGTATTTCGTCCTTATTTTGCATTAAGTTGTGATCACTTTCTTCTTCATCATTAATAAATTCTTGATATGTGGTTGGTGAATGAAATAAATGAAGCATATAAAGGGAAATCTTTACAAGGTAGCTAACAGTTGGTCTCATATCCCTAAATCTGATAGGTGGAAGTTCTACTCAAGAACTATGAGAATGTTTGTACCTTTCATGTTAGAATGCCCATCGTATTTGATCTGTCTAACCCTCGCAACTCCATTACTAAGATTACTCGATATGAGAAGGTGGTCAACATTCCCAATTCAATGACAATCCCGGATTAACTTCTTCCAATATCTATTGAGATGGCTAAGAGGAACCTCACTAGAATCTGGAACTTCACCAATCCTGGAGTGGTTAGCCACAATGAGATCCTGGAGATGTACCAGGGCTACATTGATCCCAACTTTGTGTGGAAGAACTTCACTCTGGAGGAACAGGAAAAGGGGATTATTGCCCCAAGGAGAAACAATGATTTGGATACCACCAAACTGAAGGAGTTCCCTGAACTCCTACCCATCAAGGAGTCACTCATAAAGTATGTATTCAAGCCGAATCAGAAGACATCTGCAGCTTGACAGTTTTAGATTAGGTTGTTTGGCATCTGATCTTGTATACTGAGTGTAGCTCCTGCATATTAGATCTTCTAGTATTATTGTGTATGGGTGAAATGTCACACTTCACATTCTCATGTAAAGTAATTTGTCTTCCCACATTGTATGCCCCTTAGCTCTTATTTCATATTTGAACAGTGTATTCTTATCAAAGCATTAATAAATATATTAAAAGAGGTTAAGTTTTTTCATTAACTAGTTTGTTATTTGTGTTAGACAGTGTATGCACTTATCTCCAATCAGATTGATGTACATTAAAACATTTATTGTAAATGAATAAAGTACATATTTGATTCATGTTATAGTAGTGTGTTTCTATGTAATACCCTTAAACTAGACACTTATGAGACTTGTGTTAGTTTAAAAAGTTCATAGCCGTTGGATAAGTCTGAGGAGATTTATCCTGCTAAGGCTGACACTGATGTGCCGCCAAGTGTTGGGGTGACCTGTCTCAGCTGCCAGGGTGAGACCCGAGGTACATGCAGTGTAGGTTTAACTTGAAACCTTGAACCGGACCAGAATTCCAATGTTGCCCTGGACCTTGGTGATAAGTGGGCAAAACTGGAATGTTACACCTGACCCCTAGACTTGATTATGATACTACACTAGGTGTCGGATTAGGTTGTCTTTGATGTGCCAATCAGTGAGATCCTTAGAGGGGGTCAAAACCTAGGTATGTTGGGATAGTCCAAGAATTCATCTGAGTGGGTGATCATAGTGACAGGATCAGCCCCTTTGTCGGACAAAGGTAATGATCGGGGATGCACTCTCTCTGATGGAAACCAAGACT
>NW_010729233.1:1240188-1255363 GCF_000365185.1 Nelumbo nucifera | reverse complement strand
TTTTAATTCCCGGGATCCATGTGAGCAGAGAGTGCAACACTGTTCCTTGCAACCGAGGGAGAGGTCCTCTCTTGTCAGGTAGTGTTTGATCATTATGAGCTGAGAGGTTAAGTGTAAGACCATTGAGGGTAATACCTGATGGGCTAATCTTGCATCTACCCACAGTCCTTGGGTTTTTATAAGGTGGCTTGGCCCAGGGACAACTTAGTGTAAGTGTTGGGCTCATTAGGAGTCCATGTGATGGATGGGCTTCAAGGGGTTCACTGTCTTCTCAGTGTATTCGGCCAGGCCTTATAATAGAGGCTGGGCTAAACCCATGTGGCTGATGCGTAGATCAATGTTTGGGTCCCATGCCATACAAAGAAGCCCAACTGGGCAGCAGGTTGGAAGTAGTTTTAGCACTTAGACTTATTGGGTTGAAAGCCCATTTCGAACTGGCCTAGTTTGACTAGTTAAATAAGGGGGCGGATCTAGGATTAAATCAACAGATAGGATAGGGTCTTTACCCTATCCTAATTCAGATTTGGAAACCTCCTAACGAGATTAGGAGAGAGTTGATCTAATCTGCAGATAAGATAAGGGCTTATCCTTATCTCTTAAAGAGAACTCCTTATCCAAATACAGATTTGGATTAGGAAACTCCTAATGAGATTAGGAGCTCTCTTCAAGGCTATAAAAGGAGGAGGGGGCAAACCATTCAGATCATCTTCAGCATCCCAAGTTACTCAGAGATCAGGTCTCAGAGCACCCAGAGAGAAGACAACAATAGTGAGACTGCACAATCTTCTCCCTGCGTTTCCTCTAGTTGCCGCCATACTACCAATTTGATCTCCTTCCATTGTAGGAGCGATCAAGAGGTGTCTTGATATCAGTCTTTGGAGAAGGGCTGATTAGAAGTCGTGCTCACTGCCTCCATCGAATTCTTGCTGAAGAATTTGGTTCATTGGACGGACCCTGCTAATTCTGCTCCACCATTCACTGTGTCATCTTCAGTGGGAGCAGTCTTTGGAGTCTTTCTTTGGGTGTGAACACCTCCGTTGGGAGATATTGCATATTCATATCAGGTATATCCCTCTCCTACTCTCTTGGTTCAGATCTGGTTCGGTTCTTGGTTCAAGATTGATCCTTGAAAAATGTAGTTTTTCTAAAATAGGGAATGTGATTCCCAGATGGGAGAGAGGATATTTTTGAAATTTTGCCCTACCTTCCTGTAGGGTTCGGCCATCCATATGATGGATCTCTCATCCCTTCAATCTGAAATTTTCTCTGTTGATGAAGTATGTAACTGTTTCAAGTATTGTGACACTTAGCATTTGCTTAATTATATGAATCACATCAATTGTGCATTAGGTGGGTTGGTCATAGATAAATAGTTCAACTAATTTGCTTGAGCTGATAGAATGATTGAGGTCATCCAGTTAATTATATATTTTTATGGAAGCCATTCGTCATGGCTATAATTGTCTGAAATCAAGCGATAAGTAGGATTTTTAGATAGGTGCAATTTCTAATAAATTTGGAAGTGGGATTGTTGGAAAGGTTCTTTGTCACTCACATTTGGATGACTAATAGTAGATGACAAGATGTACAAGTGGTATATATATGAGACCTTCCAATTAATTGCTTATAGCAGTGAAGTGATTGAGGCATTTTTTTTTTTGTTGAATGAAAATGCATTTCAAGTTAGCACTGAGTGAACAGATACCCAACAGTCACTCATGGCTCGGGTTTCGGTAAGGTTTCTCATGAGAGGGAACTGCTTAGTTAGTTGTTGTCTCTATGCCAGTGAAATAAATTTTTTTGATTTTTAATCAATGTAAGAAATTGGAAGTAATGAAGTTTGGTGAAAATTGTGAATGGATCAATGGACAAAAGTGTTGTATGTCAGATCTTTCATATTAGATCAATAGATGGGAAGAACTTTGAAGAATATTTGAAATTCCTCCAAGGTTTTCAATATCTAAACCAACTCCATTAAAAACTTAATTTTAGGGAGTGTGGCACCAACAATGCAATGGTTCAAGCTGGAATTTCATGGTCCAGGGCAAGCTTAAGCTGAATTTGCAACCACTTAAAGCTTTGACTTGTCTCAAACTAATATATCAATAGGTTGGTGGGGGTGAAAATAACACAAGCACTTGCTTGAAAAGAAAAAAAAAATGTTTTCATCCAGCTTGAAAGTAATGACTCGTTAATCCATCTAGCCTTGTATTATGTTCTGAACATTAGAAGTTGAAGCCTGAATTAAGCCATGAATGATCCAGCTTCTAGGGAGTGCTTCCTTCAAATGATGGACTCCAAAAGTTTAAGACTTATGTGAACCAAATGCCTAATGATTCAGAGTGGCTTTCATGGCTTTATGGTGAACGGAGAACATATATTAGTTGTTATCTCTAACATGGTGCAGCTCTGAAGAAGCGGTATTCCCTAGCAAGGCCATATGGGGAATGACAGAGAAGACAGAAAATTGAACTGAAGGACATAGTCAACTCTGTTCATGAATTCGATAGGGTTCCACCAGCTATATTTGGAGCAGTTCCAATTAGTCAACTTACTTATTCCTTGCAGTCTCATCTCTTCTTTATTGTGCTTTGTAGGAAATTCTGATTATGGTTCAACTATAGAGAAAACATGTTATTTGAAGCAAATTAGAAAAAGTAAAAAAAAAAGGTTATATGGATAAAAAAAGTATGGCCTTGGCGGCAGTCGCAACAGTCGCTAAAGATGTACACGACTGCCGCTAAAAAATCATGTGTCAGACTTATAGCAGCAGGCAATTTAGTATTAGTGGTGCTAGCGGCAATTTTGTATTTGTACCGGCAGTTGGTAAAACTACAACTAGAACTAGCAATAGTTATTTTAGCGGCTGTTTGTTGACTACCGGTAGAGTCTCTAGCGGCAGTTTTAGAGACCTTTAGCGGCAGTTAAAGTCACTTTTCTTGTAGTGTATAAAACAAAAGAAAAAATATATAAACATATAAAAAATATAAAAATATAAAAAAATCAATAAAAAATGAGAGAAAAGGAGAAGGATAAGGACTCAAAAAGAAGAAAATAGTGAATATGAGAATAAGAGAGATTCCCCATAATACAATGAACAACAATAATTTTTCAAACAAGTTGGAATAAATATCAAGAGAAAATATTATGTAAAAATGTTCCTTTGCATGCTTTGATGAAACATGTGTGTTATTGTTAATGATTGACTTCATTCTTTCATAAAGTCAAAATTGAAAAAGAATAATCTGAGTTTTTTTTCTCTCAAACTTGTAGTAATCCAAATAAAGTGCTCATTGCAATTATTTAATCTGAATCGAGTCTTTTCCTTAGTTTTGGTTTCTTTTGAAGGTATTTCCTTAATTTCTATTCTTTTCATGATAGAGGTCCACCTTGTTTGCATCGTATTGCATTTTGCATTCCTTTAGCCTAGACGGTTAGAGAGGCATTAGTAGGCTTTTCCATCAGCCAAACAGCATTCGTGAGCTGTCTTCCTAAATTGCTTATCCTTACCATCCCTAGTCAGCCAATTTTCATCCTAATGTGACTAGAGCCTAATAAACTAACATCCATCATACTCAACTCCTTAACACCCACCTTTCCATTAATACTCTTGGACTATTTGATTAGATAGCCCGTTCATAGCAGCCTACCCTCTTTGTAGGTGATCGGTTCACTCCCAGCTTCATGCATATTTCTTTATCTGCCCAAGCATTCGCCCCATCCAGTTCCGAACTAAGGACAGGCTGGTTTTACCATTGTTTTCTCGACGTTTTGTTGGCATTGCATCTTTTTCACATACATTTTGCATTCTGCATATCCCGCCTTAGTGGCCTTATGTAAACTTCCCACTACATAGTCCTTAGCAGTTTTCTCATTTTCCTTTAGTTGTCCAATTTTTAATAAAAACTAAAAAGAGAAAATAAAGCAAAAGGAGAAAAACAAATTGACAAGAAAAGATGGATATGCTAATCACATTTGTGAACTATAGGAGTTTCTTTAGGACCATGGCATCTAGTTAAAAAAGAGTTTAGACATCAACTCAAAGAATATCATGTCATTAAGATCAGATAACCCTAGAGAATTGCAAATTTGTTTCATCCATGTCCTTTCCAAATCCTCTTCCTTGAGAGTTCGGATCGAGTATATTTTGTAGTTATCATCAAATGCTTGGACATCTTACTATTCAGTGTGTCCCTCTCTGGCTTGTAGTTAAAATCTTATTGACAGTGGAATCTATCTTCCTTAGTGTCATACAATGAGTTTTGGTTATTTGGTTCTGTGTTATTTTTTCTCTTGTGTATAGTCAAAGTTGTAAATAACTCGAACTATGCTCGGTTTGATCCCTTATGAGGAGGTATGTAGGCAACTTGGGCAGTGGCACTTGGGCTCGACCAGGATATAAGATAAAAATAAAGTCTTATAATCATGTGAATTTCGCGATGAATCATTTTTACTTTCAAATAATCTTTTCCAATCTTAGACTCCTCCTTACCTACTGAACAACCTTAGGTTGCCTCCCTAAGAGGTTCTATCCCACCTTGACCACACATTCATTGGATCATTTTCTTGCATTTCATTCATGCCATCAATGGCATGCAATGCATATGCACTTTTCGATTTTCCCATTATTCTATCGCATTCATACTTTATCCATTATTTGAACTCTGAAGCTCCAAAGAAGGGAGAGAAAATGTTAAAGAAACAAGAACAAGATAAAGCTAACCACCCAAAGGTTCTGGACATTCCATCATTGTTCTATAATAATGAAAATGACTTAATCCTTGAATCAATTAATTTTTACCTAATAAAGGTCTTGATTCACTTTTTTCATCATCTCACTCCACAATTTGCATAATAAGTTTAGTTTCCATGGTTTGAGGCTTTGGGCGTTGCTTAGATTTTCCTTTTGTCATTTTGATATTAAAGTAATAAGTTTTAATAAGAAAGGGGGTTGCCCAAACTTGGAAGGAGACAAAGTTGCCACTTCCTTTTAAGAGGATTGTAGGAGATCATTTTTCTTTGATCAGGAAATTTAAATAAGCCTCAATGACATAGCTTTGTGAAACAATGATTGTTAATCAAAGGTCCATCATTAGAAATGTCTAAGAAGGAGGGCAATCTTATCAAACCAAAACAGCAATATCTATTCCCAAGTGCATTCACAAATTAAGCCGTCATTGATAGTTCAAATTGGGGCAGTCATAAAGTTAAAGTCATTGCGATGGGGTATGCATTCCTTTTGATCTGTTTCCTGAACCAGCATAGAATGCACTATTTACCTAGTACCTTTTTTATGATACTAGGAAAGGACTAGAGGCCATTATCAACTGTTTATTCCCCAAACGCCCCTACCATTGAAAACATCGCTAGTTAGCCCATTGAGCTGATTTTAGTAGACATTCTTCTTTGATAAACCAATTAAATTCCTAGGATGCTTCTTTCCAAAGGGCTAGAAAGAAAAATACAAAAATAAAAAGTGAAAAAAGATAAAAATAAAAAAAAAGAAAAAAAAATCACTCTCATTCGAGTAACCAATTAATTATATGAGTCTCAACAAATCTTGTGGAAAGGAAAAAAGAAAAAAGAGGAAGAAAATTTGGGGCAAGTGTTTGAAATTAAAATAAGCATTTGAGAAAAGTAAAAGAAAAATAAAAGTAAGAAAAAAGAACAAGAAAAAGGGAGACATCAAAGAAGAACTGGAGCAACCAATTTCTACAAAGAATGAAGAGAAGAGCAAGCAAGAAAAACTAGGGCAGATGTGATGGTCAAACCAATGAGATATTGTTCTGTGGTGGAATTTGTTCTCAGCTTTTGTTTTAACTTTACCCATTTACATTTTGTCCTATAATAAAGTCCCCCTTGATCACCCAGGTGCATAACCCATAATGTTGAAAGACATAAAGAGCACTTTAATTCATTTATGATTGAGAGAGTGTTTGATTGTGGAAAAATGAGAGTACAAGAGCATAATTTTGAATAAAGCCCTACATATGGATTCAAGCATCATAAACCTATTATGGTTTAAGTTTCTTGAGCCTTTTTTTATTTGTTTCAAACCCTTCTTCTAGGCCATGTTTCGTCCTAGTTGGAAGTCCTCTTCGATCCTTGAGAAGTTGGTAATTGGCACTAGATAGACCTAAGTGGGCTGGAAAAAAAAGAAAAAAGAAAAAAAGACGATAAAAAGTCGAGTCTGGTGATCCTCTAAAACTAGGGGCAAAATGGTCCAAAGAAAAATCTCTTCATCAAAAAGTTGAATACCAAAGAAGGTGAATTAATCAATCATTTGAAGTGCAGCAAGAGTATCAATCAACCCTGTTTGAGCAAATTTAGTTTCATCCATCTTTTGAAACTTGTGACCAACACCCATTTTGATGAACCATAATCTTCTTTGTGCAAAATTGAGTAGTTATCTCATTTGTGAATTATCCTTATTAATTGGTCCAAACTGGGGCAACTCCCTTCTGATCTATATTTATTGGTGTGAATCATTGATCAACAATTATTGCATATTCAATGTTTATGTTCTTCAAATTTAAAATATGTTGACCATTCTGTTCTAGGGAGGAGGTGGCTACTTTTGTCTCTTATACAAGTCTGGCAAGAATCCCCAAGGAAACTCTATCTTTGAGTATCTATTATTTTGAATCATCTGAATGTGGCATTTTGCATATCATCTCTATTTTATTTAGTTTTTAATCACACATCATTTTTGTTTGTAGGAAAAAGAATGCATTGTATTTTCTTGATTGATCGACTAATTAAAATTTCCATTTAAAAGTCATTCATTATGTAATGAATCCTATTCTCAATTAATCATGCCATGACTTTTAAGATCATCTAGCTTCCATATAGTCATATCATTTCCTGCACTATGGCATAACAATCAATGTTTGATCATCAAATCTATTTCAAAGTCCCTCGTGGCATTAAAGTCCCTTATGGCATCAAACTCCACTACGACACTAAAGTCCTTCATTACAGCAAAGTCCCTTATGACATCAAAGTCCCTCGTGACATTAAAGTCCCATATGGCATCAAAGTCCGTTATTGTGCTAAAGCCTTTCATGTAAGCAAAGTCCCTCATGTTATTAAAGTCCCTCGTAGCACTAAAGTCCCTTGTGGAAGCAAAGTCCATTATGACATCAAAGTCCGTTATGACACTAACTTTCCTTTATGACAAGTAAACCCTGATTCTGTAAGTTTTTACCTAGGAAGGGCCATTTTCTAAAAGAATCACAAATTTAGTGAGTTTACCCTAATTCCTTAAGGTTTTACCTAGGAGGGGCTGTTTTCTAAAATAATCATAGTTCTTGCCAGTTCACCCTAATTCCATAAGGTTTTACCTAGGAGGGGCATTTTTCTAAAAGAATCACAGTTTTTTCTAGTTCACCCTGATTCCATAAGGTTTTTACCTAGGCAGGGTAGTTTTCTAAAAGAATCATAGTTTTTTCCAGCTTACCCTGATTCCGTAAGGTTTTACCTAGGAGGAACAATTTTCTAAAAGAATCACAGTTTTTGCCAATTCACCATGATTCTGTAAGGTTTTGACCTAGGAGGGGCAGTTTTCAAAAAGAATCACAGTTTTCGCAAGTTCACCTTGATTCCGTAAGGTTTTACCTAGGAGGGTCAATTTTCTAAAAGAATTACAGTTTTCGCCAGTTCATCCTGATTCCTTAAAGTTTTTAACTAGGAGGGGTAGTTTTCTAAAAAATTCGAAATTTTTATTGAGTTCACCCTGATTCCGTAAGGTTTTTACATAGGAGGGGCAATTTTCTAAAAAGAATCATAGTTTTCGCCAATTCACTTGATTCCATAAGGTTTTTACCTAGGAGGGTCAATTTTCTAAAAGAGTCGTAGTTTTCACTGATCTTACTTTGATTTCATAAGGTTTTTACCTATGAGGGGCAGTTTTCTAAAGGAATTGTAGTTTTCACTAGTTTACCCTAATTCTATAAGGTTTTTACATAGGAGGGGCAGTTTTCTAAAAGAATCACAGTTTTCACCAAGTTTGCCCTAATTCTGCAAGGTTTTTACATAGGAGGGATCGTTTTCCCCAGAAATATCAATTTCATCGAGTTTTCACCAAGTTTCGTTTTAGTCTTTGTTGTTTCATAGTTTCCTACCTCATAACAAAGAAAGGCAACAATTAGCACCCAATTTTTGCTCGGTCCATCACCTCAAACCCCCAACTCACCCAAACGTCCGATCAAACCCTTCTGATCTCTCTGAATCACCTAAAAACCCAAAAAACCCAAATTTCACTACAAGAGATCTCAGATCCACCATTAAACCTACTTGATACCTATCCGATGGCCCCAATTGACCACCACTTACACCTCAACCATTAGAGTTGACATAACCATCAGGCATAGGACCTCCTAAAACACCTTCCCATGAAATTTGAACTCAAGATTCTCTCTGTTTACCCTTTCATCAATCGAATATTCCATTTTGACTCCTCTCGTTAGCCTAAACACTTAGAACCTAGATTTCCTTAATCTTGACACTTTTGAACTGATCAAACCACACCATTAAACTCTGGATACATCAAAACACCCACCCATAAAGTTTCAACCCTAGATTCCCTTATTTGTCATTCCATCAAATTATGATTTCGCTCTAGAACATATCATTGACCCAAATTCTTATGATCTTGACCCCTAAGACTAATCAAACATCATCATCATGTCCTAGACACCTCCAAGAACCCACCTATAAAATTTCATCCAAAACATACCTTTGTTTTCCCCTCCATCACACATAGATTCTATTTCGATGCTCAAGATTGACCAAATCAAGCCCTTTCCATATTTGCTTGATTTGGGCACATTTGGCCCAATCTGACCCCACCAATCAATCCAAAATGTCCAAAAACCCTATCTTGTAAAATTTCAGCCTAAAATACCCTCATTTACCCTTCAATCTAAAAAGATTCCGTTTCGACTAATCTCGCTGAGGTTCACACACACCCACTCTCTATGGTTAGACCCACGTCAACCCTCGACTTTTTGACCCGGAACCACCCATCATTGAACCAGGACCCCGGTCCGACCCCTTAAACTTCCCTAAAACAAAAACATTGCCATTGCCTCCCAAATAAATTCAACTTAAAGTTCTATTCGCCCTAATGAACTATTTCCCTTCTTCGTTGTTTCGAACCAGAAGTAGCAGTAGTGGTGGCACCCCTGTTTTGGTTTTTATCAATCACCACCTCTGCAACTTCGGGCAGCGATAGTTTCTCCACCCGCCCATGCTTCCTCTTTCTTGCTTTCTCTTCTTTTTCTTCTTCTTCTTCCTTCAGTTCGCCATTTTTCTCCTTTGTTTCTTTTTCTTTCTTTCATTTTCATTTTCTTGTTGCATCCTCTCGCTGAACCAGCATTACAAAGTGTTTCATGTCCTTTAACCGGTTCTCGCCTTTACCTTCATTGTTGGCTCGCTCATCAGTTCTGCTGATTGAAGTCTTCACACTTCTCAATCTTAGTTGTTTGCCGAAAAACCCATCACTGATGCTCAGAAGACTGAAACTCAGTTGAAAATGACCATTGTTTGATCGTATTGGATCAAAGTCCACCATAACATCAGTTGTCTAGTTCAAAGGTCGACTCCATCCATTCATTAGCCGCAAGTCTGAGTAAGCATCGATAATTCATTCTTTCATGCATATTATTCTCAGGCCACATTCTCCTTAGGTAATCCCTTCTCTCATTCTGTGTTTTTGGGTTTTCTCTCTCTTGGCGTTTTACTGACATCTGGAGTTGGGATTAGAGGGAATGGGTTGAATCATCCCAAGTACTTCTTTGTACCAATCCAAATTTAGGTTTAGGATCTGATTCTCTTTACAGATTAAAACCTATTTTACCCTCAAATCTCATAATAAATCATGTGATTTCTTTCTTTTTGACTGATTGTCTCATTCTTTATTTTACCTCTCAGATTAGTTCATTATACTGAATATTGTTGATAGAATGGCTATGGTTTAATTCTGTTAATCATCCTAAGCTATTTGTTCTAGAGATAAATATGGTTTATACCATCTCATGCTATATTTAGTTAAGTCTGTGTCTGATGTTTGAGACATTAGTTCTTCATACTATATTTAGCAAGGTATATATAAGCACCTCCCTGAGCTACTTTGTTTCATCTTGTTGTGTTTCTTTATTTCTTATAAGAATATTTTGCTTGATTGAGAACTATGATCATTCTTGATTAAGATTCTATGTGTGCCCCACCTATTGGACCCGAAAGAGTCAAACGGAGGAATTTTGGGATAAAGGGTCAAACAGGGGAATTTTGCTTTATTTCTTATAAGAATATTTTGTTTGATGAATGGTCAAATGGGGGAATTTTGGGATGAAATTTGGTGGGTATGCATTTTTTTATCATCTTGAATCTGATAGAAGTGATGGATCTTTGATCAGAGGTGTAGGTTAACAGATTTAGTTCAGATCATTATCTTAGCTTATTGTTTTCCAATCAACGAGAGGGCTCAAAATGGAATCTTACTTTTTCAATGGTCAAATGGAGGTGTTTGGTCATGAAATTTGATGTGATGGGGTTTTGGTATCCGAACATAGTGGTAAGGTCTTATCAGTCATAAAGTTGAGATGATGGATGGTAAACTCTAATTAATGAGATTTGTTGAAATAGAATCTTGGTTTGATGAAGGGTCAAATGAGGGAATTTTGGGATGAAAATTGGTAGGTAGGTATGGATTAGGGTGAGGAGTCAAGTGGATGGTTCTAATCTAAGATGGGTATGGCCAGGCTTGGTAATCGTTCAGGGACATCAGAATGGGATCTTGATGTTTTTGCGGTTGGTTGTCGTATATTCGTGTTGGGATTCACTAGTATATTGTTTCCTAGTGATCTTGGGTGATGGATATGTTGGATTTGATTTTGGAGGAGTTGGAATTTGAATATCGCATAGATCGGGGATGTTAGAAAGGAAGTGGATCTTTGTAGTTTAGTTATGAAAAGTGATATGTAACTAAGTTGTAGTTTTCCAAGTCTGGGGGTGATGTTTGATCAAGGTTCTTATTTGTCTTGTGGATTGTATGAGATGAGAGTATTTTGGGTTTTCGAAAGTCTCAAGTTGATCTGGTTGTGTTTCTAAGTTTTTAGGGTCTAAGAGAAGGGAACAAAGAGGTAAAGTAAAGGGACCAAGCAAAAATTGGGTGCCAACAATTGCCCGTATTTGTTAAAGGTAGCAAGCTACCAAACAACAAAGAAAAAGAAGTACACGAAGAATTTTGTGAAGGCCAAGAGTTTGGAGGAGGAGATTTTGCTATTGGAATTTCAGTCAAGGTTGAAGTTGATGTAGTGCAAAACTTTTGCTTGGAAGGTGTTGTACCATCCCAAGCATTGGAAGGCAATTGCAACTGTTGAGCAAACACGAGAAAAACAAAGTGGTGTCATCCCAAAAATTGCTAGCATTAGTTGATGTTTGATTTTTTGATGCATGCATTAGTGATTGATGATTTGAAGGATTTGATATGTTTTAGTATGGGATAAAGCTTGCTAAGTTTTTTTATTATTTTTATGGATTCTTATAGGTTGAGTTTATATGAGTTTGACCTTTTTATGTTGTGATATTTGAATTGATGATTTGATGAAAGCCTATAATTTTGATTTGAGTTTTTATAGATTTTGGTTTTTGATAATTGATGTTGAAGCTTGAATTTGCTATTTGATTTAGGTGTTTTATGGAATTTTACTAAATTAATATGGATTTTGGTATTTGATTTGAGTTTTTTACAGATCTTGATTTTGATCTAAATATTTGATGGATTTTGAATTTTGATTGGAACTTTCTTGGGTTTTGATTTTTGAAATTAGTTATTTGATTTAAATATTTTAAATTTTGTGGGTTTTGATTTATTTGATTTAAATGGACTTTGGCTTTTGATTTAAAATTTTATGGTTTTGATTTTTGAAATTGGTTGATTGATTTGAATATTTGATGGATTTTGACTTTCGATTTGAATTTTTATGGGCTTTGATTTTTGAAATTGGTTATTTGATGGATTTTGACTTTTGATTTGAATTTTTATGGGTTTTGATTAGTTATTTGATTTATGGATTCTGACTCTTGATTTGAGTTTTTTCAAGTTTTAATTTTTTAAAATATTTGATGGAAGCTTAATATGGATTTTGATTTTTGTTTTGGGTTTTTACAGGTTTTGAATTATGAAATCAATTATTTAATTTAAATATTTGATGGAAGTTTACTAATTTAATATGGACTTTGATTTTTATATTTGAGTTTTTACAGGTTTTGATTTTTGAAGATATTTGATGGAATTTTAATATGGATTTTGATTTTTGTTTTGGTTTTTGCGGATTTTGATTTTTTGAAATTAGTTATTTAATTTAAATATTTGATGGAAGTTTATGGATTTTGATTTTTTATTAGAGTTTTTATGGGTTTTAATTTTTGGAATTAATTATTTAATTTAAATATTTGATGGAAGTTTACTAATTTAGTATGGATTTTGATTTTTTATTTAAGTTTTTACGGGTTTTGATTTTTGATGTTTGATGTTAAAATCATTTTAGAAACCGTTTTGAAAATTTGATAAATGTCTTGCGATTGCTATATCGCATGTTGTCATTCTGATTGGTAATAAGAGCCCTTCAAATAGGAGTCACTTTCACATTAAAACTTTGATAATTTGGGTGATGAAAACTATGTGGTGCAAAGTGTATGATGTTAAAGTACGTCTAATGCCCCCAGTAATGGTTTTGATTTTATAAGGGTGTTTTAAGGATAAGGTGGTTTGGTCATAACTCATCAAGCTTTTTGTTCTTCTAGACATACTGCCATCCATCAGAGGCAAAAGATTTTTGAACTCTACAATTGATTTTAGGAATGGTCAAATTAAAAGTTTTTTTTTTTTTTACGAGTGATTTGCATGAAGGTAGCTCTCATGGGATTTTCTTTTGGATTATGCCAAGTGAATGCTTTTGATTGACTCCAAGATTTTGTGTGAAGGCAAGCCACACAAAGTGATAGGTTTTGATGGATTTTGATGGGTATTCAATTATACCTAAAGGTAGATCGCACAAAGCGAGAGGTTTCAATGATTTTCAATGGGTATTCCATTATGCTCGAAGGGGGTGTAGGTGTATGGTGATCACCTAGACTATGAGAGCACAGAAGGTGCTAAACCAATACAACATGAATGCTTACGATGAGTTCATAAATCGGCACACATCTGCAATGAGCTCGTAACCTGCGTAGACATGCAATGGACTCATGACCCGGAATGAGTTGCGATGCGATCAAGACCCGTGTGAACTTGTGATGAACTTAAAGACATCACATAGCCGTGATGAGCACAAGCTCATCGCATATTAGAAACAAGCAAAAGAAACACGTGCACCACTAATAATGCACAAGGATGCCTCATAGGTTTAAAGAGGACACACGAGATAACTAGTGACGTCATCCGTGCCACGTCAATTTTAAAGGATCATGAAAGGAAGTAGCATGCGTGTATTATAAGAATCCTTAGACAAAAGGAAAGCTCATCCTTGAGACATCTCATAAGACACATGGCAAAACCCTAGGGTGTTCCCTGACAACTAACACTGAATCCAAGATTCCCTTCCCTAATGGGAATTAAACACTTTTGGCTCCTTCCTTTCAAAACCCTAAGGGTTCAACTCATAATGAGGGCATCATCCTATCACTTCATTCACCTTAGCCTTTCCTTTAGCCTACCTCCTATTCTCGGCTTTCCTTTGTTCTTTAAGGAAACCCCCGTACATAGCCTTACCTCCTTACTCACAACCACCATACTAACATTAGAATCTCTAGTTCTTCCTTGATCATAGAGGATGGCCACTTGAAGGATTAACCCCTCCCTATTCCCGAAGAGAAGATCAATGAACAAGAAAACGTCAACCTAAAGATGGGAGATCAGGTTGGCCTAGAGTCAGCTGTGAAGGAAGGGGAAATCCATCATATGGATAGCCGAACCATGCTAGATGGCTGGGAAAAATTTCCAAAATTTCTTTTTACCCTTCCAGGAATCATATTCCCAGTTTTAGAAAAATCGTATTTTTCAAGGATCGTTCTTGCACCGAAATTGGACCAGATTTGAAACCAAAAGAAAGGGAGAAGAATACCTGATACGGAATCCACATGTGTAGTTCCCAAAGTGGTAGTTCATGCCCAAAGAGGGTACCAAAACCAGCTTCCAATGAAGATGGCGCAACTTGAATTGAGGCTGGTTCAGCAACGCAGTCCTTCAACAAGAACTACAACCCAACAACTTGGATCGAGCAAGGGATGTGAGCATAGATTGGATCGGATGTTTCCTTGCAAAAATAATATATCAGAACTGATCTCTATCAGTCCAAGAACAGGAGGTCAAACTAGGGTTTGGGCGGCAAGAGTAGAAGGAGAGAACTGAGAGCAGAAGTGTGTCTGGAGCAGTTCGCCCCCTCCTCCTTTTATAAGCCTTAAAGATCAACACTCCTAATCCAATTAGGAGGAGTCTTTAATCCAAATCTTTATTTGGATCTGGACTCTATAAGTGGATAAGAATTATCCTCTTATCCTAATTGCTAATCCAAACCCATATCCATACCCATATTTGCCCAAGTCACATGACTACATAAGCTGTCATGTGACATCTTAATTAATCCAATTAATCATGGGCTTTAGGCCCATTAAGTAAGTGGCTCACGTCTCCAATTAGTTGCTGCCCAACTTGGCTCTCTTTGTATGGCATGGAACCATATGAGTTTGGCTCAACTTCTGTGAAAGAGTCTGGCCGAATTCATTGATAAGCACAATGAACACATGAGCTCATCACTATGGGCTCTTAATGGGCCCAACATTTACACTAAATGGTCCTTTAGTCCAGCCATCCTATGAAGGCCCAAGGAAAATGGACTTAAGTGACATATAGCCCATTAGGTAAAACAGCCCTAAATGGTCTCTTACACTTAACCTCTCAACCCTTAATGATCAAACACTGCCCGACAAGGGAGGACCTCTCCCCTAGCTACAAAGTGCAGTGTTGCACACTCTGCTCGGATGGATCCCGGGAATTAATGTTATGGACACACCACCCGGCAGCACACCGCGGCGCAGTCATAGGCAGCAGCACGCACAGCGGGCCGCCCAGCAGTACGCACCGCCCGGCAGCGCCGCACAGCAGCCCGGC
>NW_010729233.1:1220556-1238463 GCF_000365185.1 Nelumbo nucifera | reverse complement strand
TGCGGCTGGCCTGAGTGCAGCAGATCGTGTAGTCACTGTAAGCCATGGTTACGCCTGGGAGCTGGAAACTAAAGAAGGTGGCTGGGGTCTGCATCCAATAATCCAGTTTTATGCACTGAGCTACGAGGCAGTCCCTGTTGTTCATACTGTTGGTGGACTAAGAAATAGTGTGCAGCCGTTTGATCCATTCGTAGAGTTCCCAGCCATGTTTCTGGAATTTGAGCATGAGGACAAGCTTGTAGTCCGGGAGGGGTGTGATGTTATGGACACACCACCCGGCAACACACCGCGGCGCAGTCATAGGCGGCATCACGCACAGCGGGCCGCCCAGCAGCACGTACCGCCCAGCAACGCCGCACAGTAGCCTAGCAGCGCACCGCCTGGCAGTGCGCAGCATGCACCGCCCGACAGCGCGCAACATGCATTGCCCAACAGTGCGCAGCACGCGCCGCATGGTAGCAGCACTAGGCAGCAGCACGCACCGCACGACAGTAGCACGCACCTCACGACAGCAGCACTGCGAGACGCATGCACCGCTCGGCAGCAATAGTAGGGCGGGGCCCACATGACAGCTCATCAGGCGGGGCCCACACTCATCTTACCACATCAGTTCTGCCGCCAACTCACCACCAGCTTACCTTACCCCTTATCCCTTATCTTATCTTATCCTTATCTTATTTTATCTTCTTAAGTAAGAGTTATGAGTTTTAGTTTGAGTAGGAAATTAGGAGTTTTAGTTTGAGTTGAATTACCCTAGCCTAGCCGAATCCAACAAGGAATTCTCTTCTGTAATCTCCTATTTAAGGAGCTACGAATTGAAGTAAAGCATTCAGTTTTCGCAGTCAAGAAAGAGAGTGAGGAGAGTTCGGGTGATCTCTTGGACAAATCACCCATTAGGAGAGTTCAAGTGATCTCTTGGACAAATCACCCACATGATTGCCACCATAGGGTCTGTATGCAAGGGCAAGGGCAAGGGAAGACAGGAGTCTCTCCCGGTGGACCGTGACGAGATCCTACACGCGGGCCCATAATAATTAAAACATTTTTCAAACCTTTTTCTTAAAACATAATATATATATTTATTATCATATAAATATATTTTGCAAAACAAATCTCAAACAAGTTTGAAAATGACTACCGACAGTTTTGGTTTCAATTAGAGAGAGTGCAGTCCCGATCATTCACTTTGTCCGACAAAGGAGCTAATCCTATCACTATGATCATCCACTAAAGTGAATTCTCAGACTGCCCCAACATACCTAGGTTTTGACCCCCAAAGGATCTCACTGATTGGCATATCAAAGACAGTATCCGACACCCAGTGAAGTACTATAATCAAGTCTAGGGGTTATGTGTAACTTTCTAGTTTTGCCCACCAGTTTCCAAGGTCTAGGGCATAACTGGAAAATGGTCCAAGTTTAGTGTTTCAAACAAACACACATTACATGTGCTTCGGGTCTAACCCTGGCAACTAAGACAAGCTACCCCAACCAACTTGCCAGCACATTAGTGTCAGCCTTGGCAAGATAAACTTTCCCAAGTCTATCCAATGGCTGAGAACATTCTAAACTAACACGAGTCTCATAAGTGTCCAATTTAAGGGCAATTACATAGAAACACACCAAATATAACATAAATCAATTTTGTACTTTTATTCATTTACAAAAATGTATACGTACATCAATCTGATTGGATATAAGGGCATATACTATCTAGCAGCTCCCACTTGCACTTAGGTCCAATCGGGTGCAAGCCAGAGTCCCATACTATCCATGTGTTTCTCAATCACTTCCTGTGTCAATGGCTTAGTTAATGGGTCTACCGCATTCTCCACTGATGCTACCTTCTGAATCTGGACGTCACCTCTACCAACAATCTCCCATAGTACATGGTACTTCCTCTCGATGTGCTTTAACTTCGAGTGGGCTCTTGGTTCCTTAGCCTGAGCAATGGCTCTAGTGTTGTCGCACAACAGTGGAATGGATGATGTGATGGATGGAACAACTCCTAATTCGTGAATGAACTTCTTCATCCAAACTACTTCCTTGGTAGCTTTACATGCGGCAATGTACTCAGCCTCGATCGTGGAATCTACTATGGACCCTTGTTTGCTGCTTTTCTAGCTAACTGCACAGGACCCCATCGTGAAGATGTAACCAGATGTAGACTTTCTATCATTTGGGTCTGATTGGAAGTTGGCTTTAGTATACCCAAGGATCTATAATGAACTACCATCGAAGACTAGACAAAACTCTTTTGTCCTTCGGAGGTATTTGAGTATGTGCTATACAACAGCCAATACTCTTGTTCTGGGTTTGATTGGTATCTATCTACTACACTCACAGTCTGAGCAATGTTTGGCTGAGTGCATAACATGGCATACATGATGCTTCCAACGGCATTGGCATAGGGGACCTCTCTCATGCCCTCAATCTCCTAGGGAGTCTAGGAAAACATACCCTTGGAGAGAGTGACTCCGTGTCTGTAAGGGACAAATCCCTTCTTGGAGTTATCCATTTTGTATTTGTTGACAATCTTGTCAATGTAAGTAGATTCGGATAATCCTATTATCCTTTTCGATCTTTCTCTATAGAGTTGAAGTCCCAAGATGTAGGCAGCTTCTCCAAGATCTTTCATGGAGAATTGCTACGAAAGCCATACCTTCACCGTAGTTAACATTCCTACATCATTCCCAATTAGTACAATGTTGTCTACATACAGAACCAGGAATGTAACCTTATCTTCCACTAACTTCCTATAAACACAGGGCTCATCTAGATTCTACTCAAAGTCAACTATTTGGCGGTAGAGTCAAATTGGATGTTCCAACTTCTTGAAACTTGCTTAAGTCCCTAAATGGATCAATTAAGTTCAAAACACAATGTGTTCCTGACCAGCAGCAATAAAGTCTTGCGGTTGCTGCATATAGATATCTTCAGTATGATCTTCGTTCAGGAATGCGGTTTTGACATCCATATGCCAAATCTCATAGTCATAGTGTGCTGCTATAGCTAATAGAATCCATATGGATTTAAGCATGGTCACTGGCAAAATGGCTTCCTCATAATTGATTCCCTCTTTCTGAGTGTACCCTTTCGCTACAAGATGAGCTTTGTAGGTATCAACCTTACCACCGAGGCCCTTCTTCCTCTTGTAGATCCATTTGCAACCTATTGCTTTCAACCCAGGGGGTGGATCTACGAGAGTCCAGACTCCGTTGGTTTTCATTGAGTCCATCTCGGCTCTCATGACATCTACCCACTTCAAGGAATCTATGTCTAACATAGCTTTCACATAAGTCAAGGGATCTTCTTCATTGACTGTGGCTTCCATTAAGTAACTTTCATGATCATAGTTGTGATGAACTAGAGGTCTAAAAACCTGGGTAGATCTTCAAAGTTGGGTATTATCTAGAAACTGTGGGACATCTCCAACTACTCCTGAGCTCTCCTCATCAAAAATGATTTCTTGACGATGATTGTCCAGGATGTAATCTTCTTCCAAGAAGTAGGCATTTCGACTACAAAACACCTTTTGTTCTCTTGGGTTATAGAAAAGGTATCCTATATAGCCTTTGGGGTAGCCTACAAATAGGCAATGGCTGGTCTTGGATTCCAATTTATCAGCACTTGTTCTTTTAAAATGTGCTGAACAAACCCAAATCTTTAAGTGTCTTATACTTGGTTTCTTACTGGTCCATAGCTCATAGGGAGTCTTAGGAATGGATTTGATAGGAACCCAATTCAGCACGTATATAGCAGCCTCCAATGTGTATCCCCAAAAGGTTATAGGTAGTTCTGAGTGGATGAGAAGTGATCATACCATATTTAATAGAGTTTGCTTTCTCCTCTCCGACACACCATTTAATTGTGGTGTAGCAGGAGGAGATAACTGTGATATAATCCCATTGTCCTTTAGGTTGTCCCTGAATTCATCGAAGAGATATTCGCCTTCCTAATCTGATCGAAGGGCTTTGATCTATCTACCCAACTATTTCTCAACTTCTTGTCTGAACTCCTTGAACTTTTCAAAGGATTCAAACTTATGTCTCAATAGGTACACGTAACCATACTGAGAGTAATCTTCAGTGAAAGTTGTAAAATAACAGTGTTGGTTGTATGTCCTAACATTCATGGTACCCACATACATCAGTATGTATCAAGTCAAGTGTGCCTATTTATCTTTCAAACTTTCCTACAAATGGTCATTTTGTCATCTTAACTTGAAGGCAAGGTTCAAAAGCTCGAAGATCTTCTATAGTTAAAAAATCCAAAGGACCATCTTTTACCAATCTTGTGATATGAGCTATGTTGATATGGCCAAGTTGGTAATGCCACAGGCACGTGGGATTAACCGTATCACGTGTTCTTTTCTTAGGGATAATTTTCGACGTAGTTCAGTAATGTTTGTTTCTAGAGAAGGACGGAGGACATAGAGACCATTCTCAAGTTCTCCATGAGTAACGAATTTCTTATTCAATTTATCACTAAATAGAATAGAATAACTATCCTTGAAATGTTTTGAAATAGAAATCAAATTTCTTCTTGGTGAGGGTATATAAAGACAATCTTTAAGTCTCACAATGCCTACTCTGAAAACTAAATCTATAGTTCCTATGGTTGTAGTTGCAATAATTGCAAAAGTCCCCAAGTAAAGGATCACCTTGCCATCACTTAGCCTTCTGCTTTCTTTGAACCCCTGCAATGTGTTACATGCATGAGAAGAAGCCCTAGAGTCAATACACCAGAATGCAGAAGTGACCAACATATTGGTCTCTATGACAAGAGATTCGAAGTTACCTTCTTTATTCTTGGATTCTAGATATTGAGGATAGTTCCTCTTCCAATGTCTAGTCTGTTTACAGAAGTGACATGCATCTAATGCCTTTTCTTTCTTTTGTTTTTTCAGCTTGCTTGCTTTCTTCTAAGGCCTCTTCTTGCCCTTCCTCTTTCTTTTGCCTAATTTTTTACCTTTAACAAGCATGGCTGTCAGTTAGTCCTTCTTAATCATTTCTTTGGCCCTCTGCAATATATTGTTGAGTTCCTAAAGGCTAACCTTTATCTTGTTCATGTAGTAGTTCATGACAAACTAATTGAAGGAGAGAGGTAGAGAGTTTAGGATGGCATTAGTTTTTGTGTCTTCATCGAGTTGAGATCTAAGAGCCTCTAGTTAATAATGTACCCCATCATTTTCATGATGTGGTCATAGACCTATTGGCTCTCAGTCATCTATGTGGTCATCAACAGCTTGAGGACCTTTTGACAGGTAGAAGGATTCTACTCCTCATATATAGTCTTCAGACTATCCAGAATGTCTTTGGAGACTTCAATCTTATCAAATTGTCTTTGGATCTGATTGTCAAAAGATGCTACAATGTAACACTGGGCAAGAAAATTCTTCTCCTTCCATTCCTGATATTCCCTCCTACGAGCCTTAAAAGCCCTATCACCCGGATGTTCTAGATCAGGGTTCTTACCAACCTTATCCAATTTCTCAAACGTCAAAACCAGATTAAAGTTATGGTACCAATCAGCATAATTGGGTCCCTTAAGTTTGTTATCATCCAACAGTTTGGCAAATTGTCTGTGTGCCATTTTTAATATAGGCAACAAATATTAGTCCACAACCTAAAATTGATTCATGTTATCTTACATAGAATGGTCTTTTATCTATGCTCCATCTCCATTTGTTCATCTCTGATATTTCCTTCCTATCTCAGTGACGGAGACACAATGCATATCTCTAGAAATGTGGGAAATCACATAGGTGCATGGAGCCAATTGTTTCAGCTACAAAACCCCACCACTTTCCGTGAAGGATCATATCCATCCATCCAATGAGCTTTCCCTTTGGCCTTTATGAGACAAGGTTTATTGCCATTTTAGATTAAACCTTTCTATCTAGTAAGTGCTGACCCATCATATCATGGACCCCAAGGTACCGTGAAAGAGTCTTCCATTTTAGGATAGGCCTCTCCCACATTGGTCCATGACACCCTTATCATCTTATGAAGCAATCCAACCGATTGGACCAGCAAATGGATAGCCCAATTTTATGGTGCATCTCCACCCACCGATTCAGCCTGCCTTCAAGCTAATGATGGAAGGCTTTTAGAGAATTCATCACGTGATATTCCCTATCACTTGAACTTATATTAATCTGGAGGGAACAAGTTAAAATAGTCCCTAGGTCTGGTTTAGGTCATACCAAAGTGGCACCCACTGACTTTCATAAAGTCAAATTCAAATGAGTCCAAAACGAGCTAGGGTTTCATAGAGTACCTCTTGGGGAGGAATCCAATCAGGGGATCCATTGAAAAGGGAGATCATCAAATGATTTGTGGACATCATGGCAATGATGTGCATTCAGCCATGGTGTTCACACAGAGCCACATACAATTAGACATGGGCTAAGCACTTATGGCCCATCTATGAATCCATTCAGCACATCACAAGCATTCATATAAACACAAATTGATCCAGTCAATTAGAAGCTTGTAAAACCCTAATTAATTTAAGTTAACACACAATAAGCCTATTAAGGCCCATGAATTATCAAATAATATCATCTAGGTATATGGGCTAAACTGCAAAAGGCAGTTTGGCCCATAAAGTAGTTATGTTGAAATTAGGTTGATGTTGCTTGAACTTAAAATTAGATTTTTCAAGAGAGGGCCAAATTGTACCATGTGATGGGCCATCAAACCCTTGGCCCATAACTTAATTTGAGCCACCTAAAACGTAACCCATGGGGCTGAGATCAAACCCCATTGAACCATGGGTTCAGTCCAACCAGTTTGGTGTCCAAAACATTCTACAATTCTCATGATTTCGATTTGAAATTATTAACAACTGAATATTGACAATCAATCACAGCAAAAAATATAATCTAGGGCTGCAAGTCTGATGGTCCAAATCTGATCCGGACAAACTGCAAACCTACAAGAAACTTTAAATCGTAGATTATAGAATTTTTCTGCAAAATTTCTTCTTCTCCTCCATGGGCTCCAGCAAGTCTTCCAATGTAAACAAATAGAAAAACCCTAATTTTCTATTAATTACATCAGAATAAATCCTAATACATCATAGACTAAGTGGGAGGGGCCTATCCTAAAATGGAAGAATCTTTCACAGTTCCTTGGTGCTCACAATATAACGGGTCTGCACATACCAGACATAAAAGTTTCACTTAAAATGGCAAAGAGTCTTGTCTGATAGAGGCCAAATGGAAAACTCATTAAATGGGTGGATATGTGATTCTTAACAAAAAGTGGTGCTGTTATGGATCTGAAACAATTAGTCGTACGCACCTATGTGATTTCTCACATTTCCAAGGACATGAACTGTGTCCTCGTTACTGGATAGGAGTGAAATCTTAGAGATGAATAAATGGAGATGGAACATAGATAAAAGTCTGTTCTATGTAAAATAACGAGAAACAATATTCTGGTCATGGACTAACTATTGCCTTTTGTTAGAAATGGCACACAGATAGTTCACTATATTGTTAGACGACAACAAATTAAAAGGACTAACTATTGCCTGGTCATGGACTAACCTTAATCTGGTGCTCACGTCCGAGAAATTGGATAAGGAGGCTAAGAACCTAGCACCAAAACATCCGGGTGATAGGGCTTCTAAAGCACGGAGGAGGGAATACTAGGAATGGGAAGAGAAAAGTTCTCTTGCCGGTGTTACGTCATAGCCTCTTTAGACAACTCTATCTAGACGTAATTTGTTAAAATCAATATCTGCAAAGATATCCTAGATAGTCTAAACAAGATGTATGTGGAGCAGAATCATTCTTCTAGATAGAAGGTCCTCAAATTGTTGATGACCACGAGGATGACCAAAAGCCAACCGGTTCATGACCATGTCATGCAAATGATGGGTTACATAAATGAACTGGAGGCTCTTGGCTCCCAACTTGATATGAAAAATTGGAAAGTTACTCATAACCCTTAGACTTGATTATGGTACTGTATTGGGTGTTAGATTGTGCTACCTTTGTTATGCCAATCAATGAGATTCATTATGGGTCAAAACCTGGGTATGTTGGGGTAGTTTGAGAATCCACTTAAGTGGGTAATCATAATGATTGGGTTGACCCTTTGTCAGACAAAGTGAATGATCAGGACTTCACTCTCTTTGATGGAAACCTAAACTGCCAGCAGTAGATTTCAACCGTGTTTGAGATTTGGTTTTGCAAAGTATATTTATATGATATATATTACATTTTAAGAAAAATGTTTGCAAAAGGTTTTATTTTTGGGGATCGATCCGATCTGAGATTGTAACACTGCACCTTGCAGATAGGGGAGAGGTCCTTCCCTATCGGACAATTTTGATCATTGTGGGCTAAGAGGGTTAAGTGTAAGAGACCACTAAGGGCTGATTACCAGATGGGCTATATCTTACTTAAGTTTATTATCCTTAGCTCTTCATAGGATGGCTGGATTCAAGTATCATCTAATTGTAAATGTTGGGCCCATTTTGAGCCCATAGTGATGAGCTCAGGAGTTCACTGCATTTAGCAGTGAATTCGGCCAGGCCTTTTCACAAAGGTTGGGCCAAACCCATGTGGACTTATGTGAGGTCATTGTGGGGTCCCATGCCATACAAATCAAATGTAAATTGGCCAAGCTACACTCTTGGGTCGTGAGCTATACAGCTTATGGGCCTAGAGCCCATAATTAATATGATTAATTAAGATGTCACATGACTTCTTAAGCTGTCATGTGACATGGGCGAATCTAGGTATTAGGACTGATTCGATTAAAAGAGGTGCTCCCTGAAAGGATAAAAGAAGAAGAGATCGAACTACTCAAGAACACTACAAATTCTGCTTTCTCTATTCTTCTCTTGCTGCCGAAGAATCTCTAGTTCAATCTCAGCTTTTAGGAATGATCTTGATCAGTTCTCTCTCTAATTTTTGCAAAAAAAATACAAAGAAAATTCGTGCTCACCCCCCCAGTTCAATCCAAGTTGTTGGATTGCAGGTTTGCTAAAAATTGCGTTGTTGAACTGACTACACTTCAAGCTACACTATTTTCAGTGGAAGTGGGTTTTAGGGAATAATTTGGAAGTGAACTACCACCCTAGGAGCTACATTTGTGGAATCTATATCAGGTATACATCTCCCTCTTGTTTGGTTTCAAATCTGATCTGGTTTCAGTGCAAGATTTATCCTAGAAAAATGCTGTTTTTTGAAAATTTGGGAATTCAATTCCCGGAAGGTCAAGAAAACTTTTGAAAATTTGCCAACAATTTGGCATTGTTTGGCCATTCATATGACGGATCCTAACCTTCCTTCAATGGTATCAGAGCCAAATGTTTAGTCTTGAACTGAACCAAATCAGATTTGAACCAAGACTCAAATCGGCAATAACTAGTCTAACCGATTTGAGCAGTTAGCAGTTTTTCGAACAAATCAGTTCTCGGTTTTGGGAAAAATTGATCTAAAATTTTCATTATTATATTCTGATATATTTTAGAACTGTTCGATTGTGTATTCTTGAATCCTTGGGCCGATTGTGTGATGGATATCAAATTCTTTGTGGCACCAAGATCTGTGCACTCATAAATTATTATTTTGATCATTTGGTCTATAATATTTTTTTTTTCTTTTTTAGAAAAATGTATTAGGATTTTCCTGATGTAAGTAATAGAAAATATGGTTTTTTTCTATTTTTTTACATTGGAGAAAATTGTTGGAAAGCATGGAGAAGACAGGATTTGCAGATAGAGATCAATCTGTGATTTGTAGTTTCTTGCTGGGTTGCAGTTTTTCGGATCAGATTTGGAAAATCACACTATCAGCCCTCTCTATATTATTTGTTGATTATCTTCTGTCTTGATTGTGAATCTTGAATGAAAATTTCAGATCATTATTACTTGTAAATTGTTGCATGTTTTGGACACCAAACCCTAGGCCGATTTGACCTAGTTTTGGTCTAAACTAGTTAGGCTGAACCTATGGTCCTTTGGGGTCTGATCACAACTACTTGGGTCATGTTTTAAGTGACTCAAAATTGGTTATGGGCCAGGGGTTTGATGTCTCATTGCATGGACCAATTCCCTCTCTTGAAAACCCCTTCTATGTTAGATTACAGCAAGACCATCCCATTTCATCATGGACTGCTATATGGGCTGAACTCCTTTTTGTAGTTTAGCCCTTATACCAAGATAAAATTATTAGATAATTTTGGTTCATTAATGGGTTGATTATGTGCTTAATCTAAATAAATATGGGTTTTACAAGCTTTGAATTGATTTGGATCAATTTTGTGTGTATGCTTGTGATGTGTTGAATGAATGTGATTCATTCATGAGCCATAAGTACTTGGCCCATGTTTTGACTTATGTGGCTCTCTACGAACATCATGGCTTAATGCACATCATTGCCATGGTGCCCATAGATCACTGCATGATCTCCCTTTTCGATGGGCCCTCTGATCATCTTCCTCACCAAGAGGAACCTTGCGGAACCCTAGCCCATTATGGGCCCATTCGAATATGACTTTATGAAAGTCAATGGGAGCCACTATGGTATGACCTAAATCAGACCTAAGGATTGTTTTATACATTCCCTCTTAATTAAATATAAGTGTTGTGAGATAGGGAATATCATAGGATGATTTATCTAAAGGCCTTTCATCATTAGCATGAAAATGGGCTGAATCGGTAGGTGGAGATACACTATAAAATTGTGCTATCCATTTTGTTGATGCAGTCGGTGGGATTACTTCATGAGATGACAGGGGCGTCATAGGCTAAGTAGGAGGGGCCTATCCTAAAATGGAATACTCTTCTACGGTACCTTGGGGCTCATGATATGACGGGTCTACACTTACCAGATAGAACGGTTTAACCTAAAATGGCAATGAGCCTTGTCTGATGGAGGACAAAGGAAAAGCTCATTAGATGGGTGGATATGTGATCCTTCATAGAAAGTGGTTGGGTTATGCAACTGAAACAGTTGGCCCCATGCACCTATGCGATTTCCCATATTTCCAGGGACATTGACTTTGTCCTTCACTAAGATAAGTGGGAATTCTCTGAGATGAAGAAATGGAGATGGAATTTAGATAAAAGTCCATTCTACGTAAGATAACATAAAACAATATTCTAGTTGTGGCTAACTATTGCCTTTTGTTAGAAATGGCACATGGACAGTTTGCTAAATTGTTAAATGACAACAAATTAAAAGGATCTAATTATGTAGACCGGTACCATAACCTTAATCCAGTGCTCACGTCCAAGAAATTGGACAGGGTTGCCAAGAACCCAACATCGGAACGTTTGGATGATAGGGCTTCTGAAGCATAGAGGAGGGAATATTAGGAATGGGAAGAGAAAAATTCTCTTGTTGGTGTTACATCATAGCCTCTTTAGACAACTCTATCTAGAAGCAATTTGATAAAACCAATATTTGAAAAAATATCCTGGATAGTCTAAAGATGATGTATGAGGAATAGAATCATTCTTCTAGACAGAAGGTCCTCAAATTGTTGATGTCCACGAGGATGAACGAAAGCCAACCGGTTCAAGACCAAGTCGTGTGGATGATGGGTTACATGAATGAACTGGAGGCTCTTGGCTCCCAACTTGATAATGACAGCAAAACCGATGTCGTCCTAAACTCTCTACCCTCGTCCTTTAATCAGTTTGTCATTAACTATAACATGAACAAGCGGGAGGTTAACTTGCAAGAAATCAACAATATGTTGCAAAGGGCTAAGGAATTGATAAAGAAGGATAAGTCAGTAGCTAGCCATGCTTGTTGAAGGTGGCAAACCTAGAAAGAGAAAGAGGAAGGGTAAAAAGAGGCCTTAGAAAAAGGCAAGCAAATCGAAAAAATAGAAGAGAGACAAGTCATTAGATGAATGTCACTTTTGTAAGAGATTAGGCATTGGAGGAGGAATTGTCCTCCGTATCTAGAATTTCACAAGAACAAAGAAGGTAATTTTGAATCTCTTATCATAGAGACCAATATGTTAGGCACTTTTTCATCCTGGTGTATTGACTCTGGGGCTTCCACTCATGCATGTAATACATTGTTGATGTTCAAGGAAAGTAGAAGACTGAATAATGACAAGGTGGTACTTTACTAGAGGACTACTACACCAATTGTAGCTACTGCTATAGGAACAATAGATTTGAGTTTTAGAGAAGGAATTGTTACATTAAAAGATTGTCATTATGTACCATTACTTAGAAGAAATTTGACTTTACAATCAAATTGAATGACAAATTCCTTACACATGGAGAACTTGAGAATGGTCTTTATATCCTCCAACCTTCTCTAGAAACAAATATAACCAAAACTACGTCGAAACACATCCCCAAGAAAAGAACATGTGATACAGTTAATTCTACGTGCCCGTGGCATTACTGACTTGGCCATATAAATGTGATACGTATCACAAGATTGGTAAAGGATGGTCCTCTAGATTTTCTCACTATGGAAAATCTACCAAATTGTGAGCCTTGCCTCTAGGGCAAGATAACAAAATGGCCATTTATAGGTAAAGCCTGAAAGATCTACAGGCACACTTGGCCTAATACACTTGACCTAATACACACTTGCCTCTAGGTCCTCTAGGGCAAGATGACACGGAACCAACACTATTATTTCATAACTTTCATCGATGATTATTCTCGGTATGGTTATGTGTACCTAATCAGACATAAGTCTGAATCCTTTGAAAAGTCCATGGAATTTAGATAAGTGGTCAATAAACAGTTGGGTAGACACATCAAAACCTATTAATCAGATCAAGGAGGTGAATATCTCTCCAACGAATTCAGGGACTACTTAAAGGACAATAGGATTATATCACAATTGTCTCCTCCTACTACACCACAACTAAATGGTGTGTCATATAAAAGAAATTGGACTTCATTAGATATGGTCCGATCACTCCTTGTCCATTTAGAGTTACCCATATCCTTTTGGGGGCATGCATTTGAGACTGCAATATACGTACTAAACCGGGTTGCAACCAATATATGTACTGACAAGAAACCAAGTGTAAGACACTTGAAAATATGGGGTTATCCAACATACGTTAAAAGAATAAGTGCGGACAAATTGGAATCCAATACTAGCCATTGCTTATTTGTAGGCTACCCCAAGGGCTCTATAGGGCATCTTTTCTATGACTTAAGAGAACAAAAATTGTTTGTTAATCGAAATGCCTACATTTTGGAAGAAGAATATATCCTAAACGATCATCATCAAGAATTTTTTCTTGATGAAGAGAGCTCAGGAGTAGTGGAAGATAACCCATAGATTCAAGATAAAACCCAACTTAGAAGATCTAACCGAGTGCCTAGACCTCCAGTTCGTTATAGCTATGATCAAGAAAGTTACTTGATGGAAGCTACAAATAATGAGAAAAATCCCGTGACTTATATGGAAGCTATGTTGGACATAGACTCCTTGAAATGGGTAGATACCATGAAAGTCGAGATGAACTCGATGAAATCCAATGGAGTCTAGACTCTCGTAGACCCACCCTTGTGGTGAAAGCAATCGGTTGCAAATGGATCTACAAGAGAAAGAAGGGCTCTGATGGAAAGGTTGTGACCTATAAAGCTCGCCTTATAGCAAAAGGGTACACTAAAAAAAATGAGTTGATTATGAGAAAACTTTTTCGCCCGTGGCCATGCACAAATCTATACAGATTTTGTTAGCCATAGCTACACACTATGTCTATGAAATATGACATATGAATGTCAAAACCGTGTTCCTGAATAGAGATCGTACTGAAGATATGTATATGAGACCACCATAAGGCTTTTTTGCCATGGGTTAGGAACACATGGTGTGTAAATTGAACAGGTCCATTTATCGGTTGAAGCAAGCTTCCAGAAGTTGGAACATCCGATTTGACTCAATGGTCAAACAGTTTGACTTTGAGCAGAATTTGAATGAACTCAGTGTTTACAGAAAGATAATGGGAGAAAATGTTACTTTTATGATTCTGTATATAGACGAGATTCTTCTCATTGGGAATGATGTAGGAATGTTCACTACGGTAAAGGTATGGCCTTTATAGGAATTCTCCATGATCTTGGAGAAGCCTATAGAGATAGATTAAAAATGATAATAGGATTATCCCAATCTATTTACATTGACAAGATTGTCAATAGGTACAACATAGAGAACTCCAAGAAGGGATTTGTTCCTTTCAGGCACGAAGTCACTCTGTAAGGGTATGTTACCTAAGACCCTTGAGGAGATTGAGGGCATGAGAGAGGTTCCATATGCCTTAGCCATAGGGAGCATCATGTATGCCATGTTCCGCACTCGGCTAGACATTGCTCAGGCTATGAGTGTGGTAAGTAGATACTAGTCAAACCCAGGATAGGAGCATTGGATTGCTGTGAAAAACATATTAAAATACCTATGGAAGACTAAAGATTATTGTCTTGTCTTCAATGGTAGTTCACTACAGATGGTCAAGTATACTAATGTCAACTTCCAATCTGACCCAGATGATAAAAAGTCTACATTGGGTTACATCTTCACGATGGGGTCCTATGCAGTTAGCTGGAAAAGCAGCAAACAAGGGTCCATAGAAGATTCCATGACCAAGGCCGAATGCATTGCCACAAGTGAAGCTGCTAAGTAAGCAGTATGGATGAAGAAGTTCATCCACAAATTAGGAGTTGTTCCATCCAACACATCACCCATTCAACTATTGTGTAACAGCACTAGAGCCATTGCTCAAGCTAAGGAGCCAAGAGCCCACTCGAAGTCTAAGCACATAGAGAGGAAGTATCATATACTACGGGAGATTGTTGGTAGAGGGGATGTCTAGATTTTAAAGGTAGCATCAGCGGAGAATGTGGCAGATCCATTGACTAAGCCACTGACACAGAAAGTGTTTGAGAAACATGTGGAAAGTATGAGACTAAGGCTTGTACTTGATTGGACCTAAGTGCAAGTGGGAGCAATTAGACAATGCATGCCCTTAACTTTAATTAGATTGATGTACAAATGCATTTATCGTAAATGAATAAAAGTACATTATTGTTTCATATTGTCATTGAAATGTTTCTATGAATTTACCCCTTAAACTGTACACTTATGAGACTCGTATTAGTTTAGAATGTTCTCAGCCGTTGGAGAGACTTGGGGAGTTCATCCTGCGAAGGCTAAACACTGATGTATAGCCAAAGAAGTTGGAGCAGCTTGTCTTAGCTACTAAGGTTAGACCCGAAGCACATGTAGTGTGTGTTTGGTTGAAACACTAAACCTGACCATTTTCCAGTTATGCCCTAGACCTTAGAGATTGATAGGAAAAACTAGAAAGTTAAGCATAACCCCAAGATTTGATTATGATACTACACTAGGTGTCGGATTGGGCTGTCTTTGATATGCCAATTAGTGAAATCCATTAAGGGTCAAAACATGAGTATGTTGGGGGCAGTTTGAGGATTCACTTAAGTGGGTGATCATAGTGATAGGATCGGCCCTTTTGTCGAGCAAAGTGAATGATCAGGACTTCACTCTCTCTGATGGAAACCTAAATTGGCGGCAGTGGATTTTTTCGTGTTCGAGATTTGGTTTTGCAAAGTATATTTATATTATATATATTACGTTTTATGAAAAGTGTTTGCAAAAGATTAAAATTATTAAAATCCATCCGAGCAGAGAGTGTAACACTGCACCTTGTAGTCAAGGGAGAGGTCCTTCCTTGTCGAGTAGTGTTTAATCATTGTGGGCTGAGAGGCTAAGTATAAGAAACCAATAAGGGCTGATTACTTGATGAGCTATACCTTACTTAAGTCCATTATCCTTGGGTCTTCATAGGATGGTTGGATTCAAGGATCATTTAATTGTAAATATTGGGCCCATTTTGAGCCCAAAGTGATGAGCTCATGGGTTCACTGCGTTTGTTAGTGAATTCAGCCAGGCCTTTTCATAGAGGCTGGACTGAACCCATGTGGGCTTATGTGAGGTCATTGTGGGATCTCCCACATCATACAAATCAAACATAAATTGGCCAAGAATCACTCTTGATCGTGAGCCATACAACTAATGGTCCTAAAGCCCATAATTTATATGATTAATTAAGATGTCACATGACTGCTTAAGCTATCATGTGACATGGGTGAATCTGGGTTTTGAAATGGGTGTGGAGCACCCATTCTCTTAAGAGGCTAAGACCTATCTCTTGTTAGAGTCTAGATCCAAATAAATATTTGGATAAAACTACTGATTCGATTAGGAGAGGTGCTCCTTGAAAGGATAAAAGAAGAAGAGATCTGCTTAAGAACACCACTAATTCTGCTTTCTCTGTTCTTCCCATGTTGCCCAAGAAACCCTAGTTCGACCTCAGCTTTTAAGACTGATCTTGATCAGCTCTCTCTCTGATTTTTGCAAGAAAAATATAGAGAAAATTCATATTTTGATCTGAGTTGTTGGATTGCAGTTTTGCTGAAAATTGTGTTGCTAAACCGGTTTCACTTCAAGATGTGTTATCTTCAGTGGAAGCGGGTTTTAGGGACTGATTTGGGCGTGAACATCTCCCACCTTGGGAGCTACATTTGTGGAATCCGTATCTGATATACATCTCCCTCTTGTTTGGTTTCAAATCTGATCCGGTTTCAGTGTAAGATCGATCCTAAAAAAATGTAGTTTTTTGAAAAACATGGAATTTGATTCTTTACGTTTACCCCTCCATCATACCTAGATTTGAAGGGATGAGAGATCCATCGTATGGATAATCAAATCTTGCGGAATAAGGCGGGCGAATTTCAAAAATTTCTCTCCCCTCAACTGGGAATCGCATTCCCTTTTTTGAAAAATCATATTTTTCAATGATCAATCTTGAACCAGATCTGAACAAAAGCAGTAGGAGAGGATTATACCTGATACGAAGAAATAATATCTCCCAACGAAGGTGTTCATGCCCAAGGAAGGATCCAAAGACTGCTCCCACTGAAGATGGCACAGTGTACGATGGAGTAGAATCAGCAGTGTTCTCTCCAAGAACCTAATCCTTTGCAAGAAGCAGCAGGATGGCACGTGAGCACAGCTTTCCACCAGTCCCTTCATAAGGAACTGATGTCAAGATCGAATCTTAATTTCTCCCACTGAACTGGATATCGAACTGGCAGGTGAGGCGGCAACAGGAAGGAGGCGGCAAGAAAGAATTTGGTAAGGTTGCTTAATTCTTCCTTCTGTGATTTCAGCTCTGAAGAGGAAGTGAATATGTGTCTTCTAAAGGCTGCCGCCCCCTCCTTCTTTTGTAACCTTAAAGGGATTAGCTCCTAATCCCATTAGGAGTTGCTCGTCCAAATCATATTCGGATCAGATATCCCTTTAAGTGATAAGGGTAAACCCTTATCTTATCTACAGATTGGATCAGCCTTCTCCTAATCTAATTAGGAGGTTTCCAGATCCGAATCACATTAAGATCTGGACTCTCTGAGTGCATAGGGTTGAGACCCTATCCTATCTGCCTATCCAATCCCAGAATTCACCCTTTATTTAACTGATCAAATCAGCCCAGTTCGAAATGGGCTTTAGGCCCATTAAGGTTATGTGCTTAGTTAGCCTTCCAAACTGCTGCCTAGTTGGGCTTCCTTGTATGGCGTGGGACCCAAATATTAATCTACACATCAGCCACATGGGTTCAGCCCAGCTTTGTTACAAGGCCTAGCCGAATACACTATTATGGACAGTGCACGCCCTAAAACCCATCACATGGGCTGTATGGGCCCAACATTTACCCTAAGTGGTCCCTGGTTCAAGCCACCTTGTAACACCCAGGGACTGTGGGCAGATGCAAGATTAGCCCATCAGGTATTACCCTCAATGGTCTTACACTTAACCTCTCAGCCCATAATGATCAAATATTGCCCGACAAGAGAGGACCTCTCCCTTGGCTGC
>NW_010729233.1:1209848-1219901 GCF_000365185.1 Nelumbo nucifera | reverse complement strand
GAACATGAATCAAATATGTACTTTATTCATTTACAATAAACTCATAATGTACATCATTCTGATTGAAGCTAAGGGCATACAAAAACTGTCTAACAAGATTCTATTTCGAAACTCTAGATTGATCGAATTCCAAATCCTTCTGATCCGAGCCTATTTGGCCTAATTTGACCTTACCAATCATCTCAAACTGTCCTAAAATACCTACCTATGAAGTTTTTACCAAAAATACCCTTGTTTGCCCTTCTAAGACACAAAGGTTCCGTTTTAAGGCTCTGAATTTACCAGATTACAAATTTGCCCAATCCGCGCCCAATTGGCCCAATCTAACCTGGCCAATCACTTAAAAATCCTTAAAAACCACACCCTACAAATTTTCACCAAAAACACCTTCATTTGCCCTTCCACCACACAAAAATTCTGTTTCAAGGCTTTGTATTGACTAGATTCAAAATCCACCCAATTCGAGCCCAATACCCTCATTTGCCCTTTTGTCACACAAAGTTTCCATTTTAAGTCTCTAATTTATCGGGTTCCAAATCCTTTTGATTCCAGCCCATCTAGCCTAATCTGACCTTACCAATCACCTTAGACCATCCAAAAAGCCTACCTATAAAATTTCACCCATAACTGCCTATGTTTACCCCTCCATCGCAATAAGATTTCATTTCGAAGCTCCAAATTGACCAAATTAATCCCCTTTCAGATCTGCCCAATCCGAACCTAGTTGGGCCAATCCAACCTTACCAATAAACTCAGAATGTCTACAAACCCTATCCTATGAAATTTCAACCAAGAATACCCTCATTTACCCTTCCATCTAAAAAGATTCTATTTTGGCCAATCTTACTAGCCCGCACATTCACGACTCCACTCCGCGGTCAAACCCATCTCAACCCTCCATTTTTTGCCCAAAAATCCCCACCATTAAACCAGAAGACCTAGTCTGACCCAATTTTCTCAAAATTACAAAAATGGACTATTTTTCTTCTAGGACCCCAAAATTACGAAATTACCACTAGCCTTATTATAGATACAAATCTATGTTTTCAATTAGGAAAAATTGACTGTTCATCTCCTCATTTGTTTGCAGAGAGGTAGAGCGGCGGTGACCCCCTTCTTCTTCTCTCCTCTTTCTCTGGATCTCTATTTCCCTCTCTTTCTCTCATTCTCTCTTTCTTTTTCTTCTTCTTCTTCTTCCCGTTCCATCACCTCTGTTTTTCTACTACCGCAATTGCAACTTTCAGCAGTGGCGGGGCTGTGCTTGAAATCTCCCTCTCTCTCCCTCTCACTCCGATCACCCTCTTTCTCATTCTCTATCTCTCTTTCTTCTTCTTCTTCTTCTTCTTGAGCCATGACCTGTGTTTTTCTACTATAGCCACTACAACTCTCAGCAATGGTAGTGTTATGCTCGAAATCTCCCTCTCTCTCACTTCGATCACCCTCTTTCTCTTTCTCTATCTCTCTCTCTTTTATCCTTCTTCTTCTTCTTGTTCCTCCATTCGAAAGCAAGAAAAAGAATCCTTTGAAGACACTGCTTCGTTTCCTTCTTCCTCTCAACACTTATGCCGGCCAAACTGAAACCCCACCCCCTCATCCTATTTGCTTTATTTCATCGTTTCTCTCCTCCCCCTCTGGTTCTTCTTCAATAACGTTATCAGACTACACTCTGCTTGTCTTTTTGGGCCATGGAAGAGAGCTCCTGGTAGTGAGTCGAATGACAGCAACAATAGTTTGTAACCTCAACATTGATCAACCAGTGAGACTTACATCAGGGCTTACTTTCTGTTTCCTCACCAGCATAACCCTTAAGGGTTACCTCTGCCAGATTGCTAGTTGTCTAAAATTAGAAATTTAAATAAACTATAACCCGTCAACCTCCTCTATGGCATTGAATGAGTCTAGGTCTGTCTTTTTTTTGTTTATCTTTTTTATTTTTTATTTTTCTTGTTCTTGCTTTGCTTTCTCTATGCATTTTCCTATGGTAGCTGAAGTCTAGAAAGGGCAGAAGGAGCTAATGATGAGGTTCCTCTGAACCAACTCCGACAATCTCTCATCCCCCACCCAATTTCTCTATGGTGGTTCATTTCCTTCGTTGTGATTAGTTTTTTAATGATTACTCTTTTCTTTCTTTCTTTTCTTCCATTAATAATGCGTTGATCAAATAGTTCTGTAAGTAGACTAGTTTTTCTACAGATTTTGATAATTTTGCAAATATATCAGTTTCCCTTGTGTGAATAATCTCTTTCACTATTTGATATCATTCTGAGAAATGAATTGAGAGAAGGGTAGCTAGTAGGAAGACGTAGAGAAGTAAGTTAACCCATCCAGGCACATACTAGCATTGAATCTATAAGGTTAATTTCCAAGATCCAAACTAGGGAAGGATTAACATAAGAATTTGAACACGAGGTGTGATCGGTTGGATTAAACATGATGCTTTATGCATGCTTGAGCCGAGTGGTTGGGTGTTCTTGAATTGAACCTTTGCCTGAACCGGTCTGAGAGGTTTGAACTTCTTCCCTCTTCAGACCATTCCATTGTGTCTGAAAGTGGGGGCTCTAATTGAAAAGGGGTGAGGGAGCAATCTTCCACCCTTCTGCTTAGGCCCCTGCAAACAAAAAGGATATTGGTTTTTGAGTACAAAGGGAACATCCTTTTGAGACAATGAAGGATGTAGGTATCTAATTCAGATTGATAGTATAAGGGGAAATTAAAAAAAATAAATAAATAAAGATAGTAATAAAAATAATATAGCAATAAAAAATATAAAGAAAAATAAAAATAAATAAATAAAAATAGGCAAAATTTATTTTTATGATAGCTCTTCTTGTGGTTTGCTTTATATTTTTAGTTTGCTTAATTAATCGTTATTTGTTCTTGTTTTGAAATCCCATGTGGGCCCCACCTATTCGACCATGTGGGCCCCTTCCCTTTTCCATCTGAGACTTACCCAAACTGATTTAGCTAGTGACTCGAGCTATTGGTGTCACTATTAAAACAAACAGTTTTGAAAAGCATTCTCGGAGGTTCCATCACCTCCATTTTCGTAACTGATGGGTAGCGACTCCAAATCCAACCCAAGTGAGTCATTTTTCCAATGCTTACATCTAGTATGTTATGTTTGATGTTTGGCATTGACGATAGCAACCAAAAGAACCAAGCAAGCGTTAACGACGTCGTGTCTCGTCCCACAAGTATAAAGCTTATGACGATGCTACAAAGGAACTTTGGTGAATTCAATTTGATGTGGCATAATCCGGCTACTCCCTACTGGATATGACCTGGCTACTAGCAATGATGAGAACTGGGTTCCTGAAAGAGATGAGTCAGAGATTCCAGGGTGGCTCACCCGGCGAGGATACTTCGATGGCTAAGTTAGAGCATAGTGATAGTAGGGAGCTTGAAGATGATAACAGTGAGAGAGCTAGAGAGTGAAGATTACACACACAACAATAATAATAGAACGTACCTTCGCCCATGGGGGGTGGAGTCTTTTTATACTGTGGCCCATGTGGGTTGGGGAAACGGTCACTGGATCCCTGCTGCGATGGGACCTATTGCGTGTTAGGTGGATGAAATGCCGTCAAACGGTAACACTATCACTTCCCGTCAGAACGGGGAGTTGGTGAACTAATGTTACCATTATAAGTACGGCCCTGTGGGATATAGAGTACGGAGGCGTGTTCCTCGAGTTTACCATGCGGAGGTCCGAATGTTAGGCGAGCTTCCTATAGGACACCGGGCTGCTCGATAACAAGCTAATTGGTAGCGAGCTTCTCGAGCTCATGCTCAGGTCTGCCCTTGACATGAATGCCGAAGGGCCCTTGGACCATGGTGATTCATCTGTCTGGGCTAGATTTGTAATGAACTTGGTTCCATTAGCCTGGTCGCGATCTAGTACCGGGACAATCTTAGTCCCGAAGCGGCTTTAGTTCGGGGTACTTGGCGTACCCCAGCTCACTTTGTATTAAGCTGATTTATGTTGAGCTGTCACCCGTGTTGAGTCATGTCCACGTGCCGATCTGATTACATCGAGTTGTCGCTCATGCTGAGTCACTTCCATGTGTCTCGTCCACGAGGTCGGGCCAAATTCTCCTTCATCAATTGCCCTCCACTCCTCGAGCTAGGGGTCTTGACCTGGTTCGGGGAGTTCACGGTACGCCAAGTGGATTTGGCTCGAAGTCTGGCTGTTCTATCAGATGGGTCGCATGCGGTTCACGTGTGGACATCAAGCGATCTATAGGCTCCGCGGATGCCAAAAAGCGTGCTAAACCAATTTTGATCCCGAGGGTTGTGCAGTCGGTTTTCTTTGGAGTCATCGGATCACTTTGATCTCGACCATTGATTCTTCGATATAGTGGCTATAAATAGGGGGACCCAAGACTCATTTCCTTCGCCACAAGCTTACTAGTCTTCGATCTAAGGTCGTGCTTAGCTTCTTTAGCTCGGGTTTTCTAGTTCGCCACTTCCCTCTAATCCGGTCATCTCTCTTTGGTGAGTCTTCCTTTGCTTTTCTTTTCAGTTTTGTTCAGTTCCATGTCTTCTTCTTGTTTTGGTAGTCTTCTCGATGGGGCCGAGGAGGGTACTTTGGCCCAGGTCGGTAGCCAAGGCGAGGCTACTCCGGGCTCAGAGGCAGTCTGTGGCCTTCCCAAGGTACAGGCACCTCGGGAGGCACGAGAGGCCTCAAGTAGTCTTGTATCCACTTCTCACCAAGGTCGGGTGCCAGACAACTTTGGCCCTTCAACAATGACTTTGGACCGGCTTCAGGCCTTAGTTCACCGGTACAACCTCCCGAGGGAGTTCTCCTACAGTCTCCCCTCAGGTAACTTCCCTTGGGAACATGATCACAACGAGATCGTGATTTTTGAAGAGCAGTTTGTGGCTAGTCTTCGTCTTCCCTTACACCCTTTAATTGTAGAGGTTCTGAAGTCCTTCGAAATTGCCGTAGACCAGTTACACCCGAACTCTATCCGCAATGTAGTTGGGACCATCTCCCTTTTTTATGAGTATTGCCTTCCCCTAGATCTCCAGATTTTTTCTTCTATTCTGTCCATTAAGAAAAACTCTTCTTGTTCTCTTCTCGAGCATAGGAGAACTTATTACCTGTCCCCTCACTCGGGCTATAAGCTACTGCATGGACTCCCTAACAAGATCTCAGCTTGGAAACGGGATTACTTCGTAGTTCGTAACCCTGAGGGGTGACCCTTCCCAACCCACTGGAGGCCGGCGATTCAGGATTCTAGTGTTAGACTGGACTTAAAGACAAGGGAGACACTCAAGTCTTGGGCGGAGGTCGGCTTCCTCTACGCGGACTACCTTGTAGAAGACAAGCTCGCGTAGGCCGGTTTGAGTCCTGGTAGGTCACCTTGGGTTTTTTTCTTTCTTAAAATTCTGATTAGTTCGTGGCTAATCTAATTTTTAATTTTTTCAACTACCATGCCGGTTAATGCTGAAAGTCTTTTGAGGAGCTCCTAGAAGGGGAAGAAGAAGGTTGCAAAGAGGCCATGTCAGAAGACCGGTTCCTCTCCTTAAGTCTTGATCGTGGAGCCGGTCTCCACTGCGCCTCCCCTGGAAGAGGCCCGACCTGCTGCTCCTGAGGTAGACGAGGTCCATCATGAGGGAGCTCGCCCCCAGGAGCCCGAGAGTTCGTCTGCACCTATGGGGGCAGATGCACCAGAGGGTTATCTCCCGAGCGTGAAAGAGAGCATCATGGACCTCGTTCAAGCCATGTGCAAGAGTCAGGGTGCCATCTTTCCTGACGAGATTGTGAAGTGGGCAGAGATGTCTCCGGGTCATCTCTTTGGACTAGTTGGCAGCCACTGTATGGTGGTAAGTACTTCGCTTCACCTCTCTTCTCTCTTTTTTTTTTTTTTTTACTGACCTCAGCTTTCTTTTGGTAGGCTAACGCTGCTGGTCACGCGCTGGCTTGTCAAACGGCGATCCGCATGAGGGAAGCTCGTGAGGCTAGGGCGGAAGTGTAGAAGCTCCACTGCGAGCTGAACTTGACTCAGGGCGAGATACTTAGAGCCAAGAAGGGGGCTGAGGCCTAGAAGCAGTTGATCTTGTCCCAGGAAGGGCAGATCTCCGCACTGATAGAGGAGAAGGAGCGGCTTCAGCAAGAGGTTGCGAACCTCGAGGCCACGGTAAGGGAGTGCACCGAGATCTTCGAGACCGCCATTGCAGATGAAAGGAAGAAGGCCGTTGAGAGCTTCAAAGAGTCTTCAGATTTTGAGGATCTGCAGGTTGAATACGGGTAGATCTCCTATCACTCTGGGTTCAAGTTGTGCCGGTACCTGATTCGACAGAAGTTCCCCAATCTCGACCTTGGCGGGATTACGATGATGGGCCTAGACTCCGGGGTGGCCAAGGCAGCGGATGAGGAGCCCGACTCCTTAGGGGAGGAGAGCGACACCGAGGTCGAAGTGGTGGACCCCTCTGTGTGATGGCTTCTTGTTTCTCTTTTTCTTTTGAACTGTGGATGTACTCTCCTGGGCCGTTGAGCTCGAGTTTTAGTAGAATTCTTGTACTTATACCTTTTTGTTAATGAAATATATGGTTTTCTGAGTAATCTTGAGTGCAAGATAATTCTAAGTGTGAGTGAGCTCCGAGCTGGGCAAGTTAATGTATAGGTTACCTGAACTGTCAAGCTACCGAGATGGCAACTAGTAGGGATAATCAAAAGTATAAATTGTGTTACTCCGGGTTGCGCAGGTTACCTCGAACTGTTGAGTTACCGAGCTCAGTAATGAGTAAGGGTAACCAGGGTGGATAGACATCATAGGGTCTATACCCGAACTGTCTTTACCTTAGGTGTTAGAAGTAGCTTGCTTATGCCAGCGAGGTAACCTGGTGTTATCCAATGCCTAGGTCCTTGTCCGTTCGGCATTTTTGGCCCTTAAGCTTTGGGAGGGACCCGTAGTCCACTCCTGATCTTTGCCCATGCCGAAGTGGCAACTAGGTCTTCTTGTGGCCCTTATGCTTTGGGAGGGACCCGTAGTCCACTCCTGAACTTCACCCACACCGAAGTGGCAACTGGGTCTTCTTGTGGCCCTTAGGCTTTAGGAGGGACTCGTAGTCCGCTCCTAAATTTCGCCCACGCCGAAGTGGCAACTGGGTCTTCTTGTAGCCCTTAGGCTTTGGGAGGGACCCATAGTTCGCTCCTAAACTTAATTGCTCCTTGGAGACCTGTAAGGAACTAAATGTCAGAGGACCTGGTGAGGTCGTTCCGATGGCTAAGTTAGTACTCCCATAGTTGACTGCAAGCTAGAAATCACAACCTGAGAGTTAGAGCTTGCTTACTTGTTTCTGGGGCTGGTGCCTTTTCAATTCGTAACCAGAGGTAGTATCGCTTTAGGTTGTTGTTGTTCCATGCCCAAGGTACTCGCTTTTCTTCTAGAGTTTCGAGCTTGTATGTACCTTCCCCGAGTATTCACTTCACTCGATAGGGACCTTCCCAATTTGGTCTGAGCTTACCTTTGCTGGGCTCAGGTACCATAACTTTTCGGAGGACCAGGTCCCCTATACGGAAGTGTCGCATCTTGACTCAGGCGTTATAATACCGGGCTACTCTTTGCTGGTAGGCTGCGGTCCGGATGTAAGCGAGATTACTTCTTCTACCAGGTCGAGGTTGGTGCGGAGCTCATCATCATTTCCTTCATCGTCGTAGGATTCCAGGCGTAGTGTAGGTACCTCAATCTCAGCTGGAATTACCGCTTCCATGCCATAGGTGAGGTTGAAGGGGGTTTCTCCTATGGTGGTGTTGATGGTAGTTCTTCCATAGTACGCCGGGCAACTCCTCTATCAATAGCCCCTTAGCTCGGGATAAGCGAGCTTTCAGTTTGTGGAGTATGGCTCTATTCGTGACATTTGTTTGCCCGTTCGCCTAGGGGTGTGCTACCGAAGTGAAGTTCTATTGTATCCCCATCTCAGCACACCAATTCTAGAACTTGATATCTTTGAACTGCTTATCGTTGTCAAAAATGAGCACTCGAGGCAGTCCGAAGTGGCATACTATGTTCTTCCAAAAGAAGTTCTGCACGGTTTTAGCTGTGATTGTTGCTAGGGGTTCCGCTTCTACCCACTTTGTAAAGTAATCCACTGCTATTACTAAGAATTTCCTCTGTCTTGTCGCCGGCGGGAATGGTCCAAGGAAGTCGGTCCCCCACTGTGCGAAGGGCCATGGGCTGGTGAGGTACTTCAGGTTGGCAGCAGGTTGGTGATGAATGTTGGCATATCTCTAACATTTGTCGCATTTCTTGACGAGCTCGACTGCGTCCGGTTTCATCGTGGGCCAGTAGTATCCCTGCCGTAGCGCTTTCTGGGTGAGAGCCCTGCCCCCCAAGTGTTCGCTGCATAGGCCTTCATGGGTGTCGTGGAGGACGAGCTCAGCCTCTGAAGGTCTTAAGTAACGCAAGTAGGGGATCATGTAGGATCTTCGGTACAATCGTCCATCTATCATGACGTACTTGATTGCCTATCATTCTACCCTTCTGGCTGCGTTGCGATCTGTAGGTCGGGTTCCATGAAGTAGATAGCTCGCGAGTGGGTCAATCAAGCTCGGCTCTGTTTGTGCAACGGGAGTGACCTCTTCTACCCCCCTGAGAATGCAGGGCCGAGGTAGGTTCTCTATGTGCACGGTCCTCATTGTATTGCTGCTTGTGCTAGCTAACCGGGATAGGGCATCGGCCTCACCGTTCTTGGACCTTGGAATCTGCCTGATGAAGTATGACTGGAAGCTTTGTAGAACTTCCCTAACCTTGGCTATATAAGCAGCCATGGTGGGGTCGCGAGCTTCGTAATCTCTGGTGACCTGGTTGACCACGAGCTGGGAATCACTACGGATGATAATGTGCTTTGCTTGTACCTCTTTCGCCAATGTGAGCCCGGCTAGTAGTACTTCATACTCTGCTTCATTATTGGATGTCGCGAACTCAAACCAAAGTGCATACTCCAGTTTCACCCCGCTTGGTCCGTGTAGAACAATGCCGGCTCCACTTCCGTGTTGATTGGATGAGCCATCTACATGGAGGATCCAGGTTTCCTCGTCCCAAGTTGGCTTTGCTTTGACCGGGACCGGTGCCATACTGGTTGAAGCCGCCTCTTTGTGTTCGAACTCCGTCAGTTCGGGTGATGCGATGGTAAAGGTACTTTCTGCTACAAAGTCGGCTAAGGCTTGGGCCTTAATCGCCATCCGAAGTTCATACTGGAGGTCGTATTCGCTGAGTTTGATCACCCACTTCGTCAGTCTGCCAGATACCTCAGGCTTGAATAAGACTTGCCTCAGAGGTTTGTTTGTGAGGACTACGACAGTGTGGGCTTGGAAATACGGGTGAAGCTTCCGAGCCGCCGTGACCAGTGCATACACTAGCTTCTCGATCTCTGGGTACCTCGTTTCTGCATCTTGCAAAACTTTACTCACATAGTAAATAGGTCGTTGGACCCGATCTACTTCTTTTATCAGTACCGAGCTGACAACCTCATCACTCGCAGAGAGGTACAACTTTAAAACAACGCCCTCCTCGGGTCGGGTCAGAACTGGGATACTAACTAGGTACTTCTTTAGTTCGTCCAAGGCGAGCTGGCACTCTTTAGTCCACTCAAAGTCTTTACTTTTCTTGATTGCCTTAAAAAAGGGCAGGTAGCGATGCGGCCATTCAGCGGCTTAAGGCAGCCATGCGGCCATTCAGCTTTTGAACCTCTTTCAACTTGCGAGGTGGCTTCATTTCTAGGATGGCCTTGATTTTTTCGGGGTTTTTCCCGATCCCACGCTGGTTAACTATGTAACCCAGGAATTTACCCGAGGTGACACCAAAGAAACACTTACTAGGGTTCAACTTCATACTATATTTGCGCAGAATTTCAAAAACACATTGCAAATGGGTAGAAGGTGTTCTACCCAATTTGCGCAGATATGGGTTTTGGGAAATTTGTTCCCAAAATTAACGGGCGAATAATCGGAAATTAATTTTATATAAATCTGATTATTATTTAGAATTGTTCTTTATGATTTTCTTGATTTATGGGCTGTTCGTACAAAGGGAGATCGAAATCTTG
>NW_010729233.1:1149771-1167096 GCF_000365185.1 Nelumbo nucifera | reverse complement strand
CTTGGCGGCACATCAGGGTCAGCCTTGGCAAGATAAATCTCCCTAGATCTATCCAACGACTGTGAAGATTCTGAACTAACACGAGTCTTGTATGTGTCCAGTTTAAGGTTATTACATAGAAACACACCATAATAACATGAATCAAATATGTACTTTATTCATTTACATTAAATGTCATAAGGTACATCATTCTGATTGGAGCTAAGGGCATACACTGTCTAACAGTTTCACAGTTCAACTTACAAAATTTTTAGCCCTCAAGGCTAAAAACATTTATAACAAAGACAAAAACAAGAACTGAACTCGGCTAGGCCTCACCCTCAATTGGAGAAATGGCAGGATCCTCGACGCCTGTAACTGCAACCTCAGTAGGAACCTCGGCCTTGTCCTCGGGGGCAAAAGAGTTAGGGAGCACTTGCAACTAGTCAATGGGGAAGTCCAACGCCATCATCAAAAGAGTCTTCTTGGTGTCGTCAATCCTCTCAAAGTAATTAGCGGATCCATAGTGTGTCAGGCACTATTGGTACTCCAATGTTTGCTGCCAAACAAGGACAGCGTCCCGGTATTTTGCCTCAACCTTAGGCTCTAACCTACTCAACTGGTTCTTGGCCCTGGCAACGAGAGCCTTTGCGGCCCTTAAGTCATCCTCCAACATCTACCGGAGCAGCTTCTCCTCCTTCAGCAACGCAAGGGTCTCATCTCGGCTGCTCTCCGTCGAAGCCACCCGCACCTAAAGTTGTTTATTCTTCTTCTCGAGCCGATTCACACGCTCTAGAAGGATGCGAATGCGGTCACTAAGGCTGACATAGTGATGGGAGACCTGCACTAAGCACACCATAGTAAAGCAAGTAGAATCTAGCATGCAACAAGTCAAAAAGAGATGGAAACTAACCTCGGCCAAGAAGTCCATCCCCTCGTTGACGATGACAACGAGGTCCATCTACATCATGTTTAAGTGGTCCCCCAGAGGGACCATCCCCTCAACACACCGCCCTTGGCTGGGCTGTCCTTGTGCATAGGCCTCTTCGTGGAAGGTGCTGGCAACACCCCGGATAGCCTTTTCTAGCTAATCTTCCTTGCCCGATCCTCCTTTGCCTTCTTCACTCTATAGCCACAACTAGCGGGGGCCTATGGACATGGGGTCCCCTTGGTGAGCGTAGACCCCCTCTCCACCCTTATGGGTGGCACCACGACCACTCTCCTTGGAGTCTTCCCCCCCGAGCTGCCCTCTGTTTGGCCCTTCTTTCTAGCCAAGGTGCCCTCCAGTAGTAGTCTCTTGGCGTCCACAGGAATCTCTACAAGAAATTGTACCAAACAACACAAAGAAGATGAGGACGACGGAGATGAAGGTGAGCAACTGAAACTGAGGGCTCTAGCAAAGCAGGAAACTCTTGGAAGCGAAGGCACTAGTGGACAAGTGACGGCTGAAGCCAAGGCCCCTATTTAAAGAAAAATGGATGGCCCAGATAGCGTGGAATCCAACGACTGATGAACAACCACCTTTGCTACCCGTCCGTTGACCGACACGCGCGGCCTGCCTCAGGTCAACGAAATGACACCTGCCGAACTAAAGCACCTCCTCACCACGACTCAATAGTCAGCCCAATCATCCCGTCCTCCCTATGAAAAAGACTCAACACCCCATTGAGGGCTCGGCCGCCAACTTTCCAATTCGGGGACTCGCGACTAGCATCACCTGTATTCAGCTCTGGGAACCACTTCCTTCATGACCCACGACACCGCATAAAGAGACTCCCTCACAAAGTGACCAAGTCACCAACTCGGGTACCCATGTAGTTCCTCCTCGGCACCCTCAGCCAAAGTCAAGGCCTCCCGAGACGCACCCAGCATTCACAAGACTGGAGGCAACCTCCCTTTCACCCACCTCACACCACGACAAACTCAGAGCCAAAGCCAAGGCCCCCCTTTGCATGTGCAGCCAAGTCGAGGCCCTACATGAGCCTCGGCCATCCTCGCAGTTCAAAGGCATACTGATGCCACCACAGACCACGATGCGCACAAATCCATCGGCGTCTCCTGATACGAGACAATGCATTCCCTTTGGCTAAAGTCGAGGCACCTCCTATCTCGGACCCCCACATCGGGGGCCAATAATGAGCCCCACCACCTGACGCGTGTAGGCTCATTATGTTAAATTTATATTAGGGCTAAGGAGAATTTCATAAATTTAGGTAATTCAGGGGTATTTTTTAAGGGATGAGAGATCCATCATATGGATGGTCGAACCCTGCAGGAAGGTTGGGAAAATTTTCAAAAATTTCTCTCTCTCCCATGTGAGAATCACATTCCCTATTTTAGAAAATTGCATTTTCAAGAATCAATCTTGAACCCAAACCAGACCAGATCTGAAACCAAAAAGGGAGTGGAGGGATATACCTAATACGAAGTAGTAATAACCTCCGATGAAGGTGTTCACGCCCAAGGAAAGATCCAAATACTGCTTCCACCGAAGATGACACAGTGCAGGATGAAGCAGAATCAGCAGGATGGTTCTTCAGCAAGAATTTGATGGAGGGCTAGTGAGCACGACTTCAGATTACCTTTTCTGCCAAAAGGTAATATCAAGAACTCTTCTTGATCGCTCGCACAGGTGGAGATCGAACTAGTATGGCGGCAAGAGTAGGAGAGAAGGAGACGGTGCAGTCAAACTGTGTTGTCTCTCTTTGGAATTCAGTAGTCAGTCAGATGAATTCTGTTGTGTACTGAGGGTTCACCATGCTCTCCTATTTATAGCCTTAAAGAGAGGTTCTCCTAATACCATTAGAAATTTCCTAATCCAAATCTTGTATTTGGATCTGGACTCTCTTTAAGAGATAAGGATAATCCCTTATCTTATCTGCAGATAAAGACTAGCCCTCCTAATCTAATTAGGAGTTTCCCGATTCAAATCTTTATTTGGATCTAGACTCTCTGAGTGGATAAGGACAATCCCTTATCCTATCTGTTGATCTAAATCCCAAAACTACCCTCCTTTAATTAATCTCATTAAGCCAGTTGGAATTGGGCTTTAGGCCTATTAACTCTATCTGCTCACTTACCCTCCAAACTGCTGCCCAGTTGGATATCCTTGTATGGCATGGGACCAAAACATTGATTTATACATCAACCACATGGGTTCAGCCCAGCCTCTATTACAAGGTCTGGCTGAATTCACTGTAGGAGACAGTGAACCTCTAAGTCCATCACCATGGGCTCTTAATGGGCCCAACATTTACACAAAATGGTCATTGGGTCAAGCCACCCTATAAAATCCCAATGACTGTGGGCAGATGCAAGATTAGCCCATCAGGTATTACCCTCAATGGTCTTACACTTAACCTCTCAGCCCATAATGATCAAACACTGCCCGACAAGAGAGGACCTCTCCCTCGGCTGCAAGGAACTGTGCTGCACTCTCTACTCACATGGATCCCGGGACTTAAAACCTTTTGCAAACATTTTGAAACCATAATATATATATAAGTATATCTCTATATAAATATATTTTGCAAAAAAAAAATTCAACGGTTGAAATTGATTGCCGGCAGTTTTGGTTTCCATCAGAGAGAGTGCATCCCCAATCATTCACTTTGTCTGACGAAGGGGCTGATCCTGTCATTATGATCACCCACTCAAATGAATTCTCGGACTATCCCAATATACCCAGGTTTTGACCCCCTCTAAGGATCTCACTGATTGGCATATCAAAGATAGCCCAATCTGACGCCTAGTGCGCTATCATAATCAAGTTTAGGGGTCAGGTGTAACATTCCAGTTTTGCCCATCTATCTCCAAGGTCCAAGGCAATACTAGAATTCTGGTCGGTTCAGGGTTTCAAGAAAACCCACACTGCATGTACCTCAGGTCTCACCCTGGTAGCAGAGACAAGTCACCCCAACTAACTTGGCGGCGCATCAGTGTCAGCCTTGGTAGGATAAATCTCCCCAGATTTATCCAACGATTGTGAAGATTCTAAACTAACACGAGTCTCATATGTGTCCAGTTTAAGGTTATTACATAGAAACACACCATAATAACATGAATCAAATATGTACTTTATTCATTTACATTAAATGTCATAATGTACATCATTCTGATTGGAGCTAAGGGCATACATTGTCTAACAATTTTTGTAATTTTAAAAAATCGGTGTCATTTTGGTAATTTTATGAAAACTGGGTTAAACCGTGTATAAGGTGTTAAACTGGGTTTCTCTAGTTCAATGGTGGAGATTTTGGGCCAAAAATGGAGGGTTGAGATTGGTCTAACCACAAAAAGGGTTTTGCAAGTGTGGATTAGTGAGATTAGCTGAAACGGAATCCTTTTATATGGAAAGGCAAATGTGGGTATTTTTTATTGAAATTTGGTAGGGTGAGGTTTTTCGACATTCCAAGTTGATTATTGACGTCAAATTGGGCTAATTGGGCCTGTATGCCAGATCTGAAAGGGACTTGATTCGGTCAATCCGGAGCCTTAAAATGGAATCTTTGTGTGATAGAAGGGCAAACATGGGTATTTGGGGCAGAAATTTCATAGGTGGGTATTTTAGGACAGTTTGAAATGATTGGTAATGTCATATTGGGCCAGCTGGCCCCAGATCGGAATGATTTGGAATCCTGTTAATCTGGAGTCTCAAAACGGAATCTAGGTGTGATGAAGGGGTAAACGAAGGTTTTTTGAGCTGAAATTTTACAAGTGGGTGTTTGGAGGTGTCCAAGATCTGATGGTGATGTCTGATTAGTCTTGAAGGGTCAAGATCATAGGAATTTGTAATATAAATGGATTATAATTTTAAATGGAAGTAAATAATTTAGCACAATAATATTTCATTAAATATCTCGATTTCAATATAATTAATCTTTACTGATAATTACAGTTTAATGCAAATATATATTATAGATAAAGTTAATGAATTTTATGCAATTTAATTGAATAATGGGGATGAGAGAGAATTAGTGTCATGAGTTATTGAATGTGAGAATTAATGACATAATTAATGATGAGACATTATTAAAAGAGCTAATAGGAAAGAGGGGAGAGAAAGAGAGAGTTAATGGTGTTTTAATGATGAGTGTTAAAAGCTTTAGAGGTGATTGGTCACTTGACTTATTTTGTTGAATTTTAAAATTAAAAAATTTTAAAAAATCAGAAAAATATAAATACTTTTGAAAAGAAACCAAAAAAACAAAAAAAAAAATAATTGGCTTTGATAATAAACCATAGAACAGAAAGTTGTCAGATTGCGCCTTTTTTTGAAAACCCGAAGCGGTATCAAAGAATTAATAGAAGATATTCAATTGACTTGGGAATTTTGTTAAGCATTCTGGGTTCTTATTGCATAATTGACTCGGCTGCTCAGGCTGTAGTAGTCAAGGAGGCCATAGGACCGTGGAAATATTAGTTCCACCTTGAGGTTTTCTTCATAAGTAAACATCTAGTTTGATGATCTTGATAGCTTTTGAGGTGACGTCCTCGTATTAGACGGAGGCAATTGCCATTCTGCAATTTTGCAGAAACCATATGATTCGGTCAATGGCTTGTTCATCCATTTGACCACCCACTGTTCAGTCGATTTTCTTGTTCTTTTAGGTTCTTTCTTTTTTTTTTTAATTTTTATGTTGATGATATCCAGAATTGGGTTGCTTTCAAATTATAAATAATAAAATGGGCAGTCAGGGGTCAAATTAAAGATTCAGCTAAATTGATTCAACTGGTTAGAGGCTGTTTGTGTGGGATCCACACCTCAGAATATCAGAAGCCTCCCAATACTCTTGTTTTAGGCCTTTTGCTTTAGATTGTTAGGTTTTTAAAAGCAACCAAATGATCAAAGCACTTTCCGATTTTTATTTTCCACACAATTCAAAGAAACGGAACCCAAGTTAGGAAAATAAACCATAAGGCCTTTACTTTAGTCTTCTCAGCAAAAAGCAATGAACTCAGTCAAATAAAACTGTTTAAAATAGTTAGAGATAGTGAGAGAGTCAACATTTCCGTAATGCTTAAGTTAACATTTTTTACTCTTTCAACATGGCTTAAGCTTTGCTAGAACGTTGTTTTCGTAGATAAGTGGATTGTAATAAAATTACTTATCAGGATTAGATAACTAAGGGTCCTCTTTGTTCGCAGACTGAATCAGCGGAATTAGATTCAGAACCGGAATAGTCTATTAACATAGTCTGTTTAGTTTGTATAGGAATGGAAATAGGAACTAGAATCAGCAGGAATGGGACTTCATTCTTGTTGCTGCCCGGATTAGCTGAGGGAAACAAGGTAAATTCGCTCCCAAGTTCCGAAGGCAGGCCAAAGGCTTTGAGGATTCAAAGGAGGGTAAGCCGAGGCCGAGGATTGTAGGTCGAGGCGGGATGCTCCTTTTTGAGTACGGTAAAATCTGAGGACTGCAGGTCGTCGGCTTGGTGACGAGGTCCTTGGAGATCCGAGGTATTGCAAAACAAGAGATGTTAGAGGCATCGGGTGGAGACCCGAGGCAGAGGCTCCGACACTCAAGTTAGTACGAGGTGCATAGTGGGGGAAGGTGTAGATGAGGTCTTAGCGGTAGTCCTCGGGTGCACTGGATCCCCAAGAGTAAATGCTAATGAAGTAAGGTAGGTGCAAGAATTTAATTCAAGGCATTGGAAGTAAATGTGGGAGCAGGATCAGGATTCTGGGGACTGGATCCCTTGTCAAGGGAGAGTTACCTCATATTTATACTTGATCGAGCTGGAGGCAGGTGGAGATGAACGCACCAGATGAGAGTTGCCACAAAGGCGATGACTCTCCCCGTGAAAGCGCCACATCGGTATCGCCGAGGAAGGCCGAAGAGTCTCATCAGGCTGAGGGGAAGACATTGCAGAGCTCATTGTTGGACCGGTGGGAGGGAAAGCTGCCCGAAGGGTTGTTAACGCTGGTGCCCTACGCTCGGAGTTTGATAGCTCCTTGGAGGTTGGCTAGGTCAAACCCCTGGCAAGAAGGTTCCACATACCCCAGTCTTACGATCTTAGGGTTCCTGACATAGGTGATTGGCTGTGGACCCCTGACAAGGGGGAAATCTGCATTTACCAGCATTTTTTAGAGTCTGGCCTTAGGTTCCCCCTTCCTTCTTTAGTCTCTGAGCTGCTAGAGTGGTATGGTATCACTATTATTAAGCTTGTCCCCATCACCCTTAGGACCATAATAGCGATGTTGGTGTGGGCTCAATTCGGGATGCGGAGCTGATGTCGAAGATGTTCCGTGCCATGTTCATGCTGAGGAAGCACACTTCTGAGGCCAACATGTACTACTTCCATCCCCAGAGAGGGAAGTCAGTGTATAACCCTTCATCTGTCCATGGGTGGAAGGACAAATTTTTCTTTGTCTCTTAACTTGAAGTTTAGAGGTTTAGGTTGAACCGGGGAGAGGCCTGTGTAGTTGTAGAGAGATGTCCCCCTCGGCTCTAGGACAAGGAGGCCGCTATTGTGGCTCATTTGCTTGTGATGGGGACAGTCCAGGCAAAGTCGTTGGTGGGGGAGGAGATTCCCCTAGTGTTCGCTGGGATTAGCCCTTCCCCCTCGGTAGGAGAGGTTTTGTAGCTACTTTGCATTTCTCCTACGTCTTTGGTTGGTTGTGCTGACCATTTTTCTTTGTGTTTGTAGAGATACCAATGGATGCCAAGCTGTTGTTGCTCGAAAAGGCCCGTGCGAAGCAGGCTAAGAAGAAAGTGGGGGCACAGTCATCGAGGCAGCCCGACGAAGAGGTTACCCCCCTGCCCTAGCAAAGGGGGGGAGTAAGCAGGTCCCCGCCAAGGCGAAACGACCAGTGGTGGCGCCTTAGAAGCTTGCCAAGGGGGCCAAGAAGCCCTCGGACGGGATAAAGAAGTCCGTAGAGGTGCCAAAGAGGCCAGCCAAGGGGGCTAAGGTAGGTTAGAAGTGACCCGTCGAAGACACACTGAGGGAGGAGCATCTGTGGAAGGTGGGTAATGCCGAACACCCAGCCGAAGACATGGTGAGAAGACTTGCACCCGAGGAGCATCCATCCGGGCCTTCGTCGGCTCCGCCATCAATGTAGCCATCCACAATGGAAGATTCGCGAAGGTGACTCCATTCTAGATGAAGGGCTCGGCCAGGCCTTAGTGAGCGGGGCGATCCTCTCGAGGGATCTCTACCACTTGATGCAGAATGACCCCAAAGCCATCTATGACGAGGGCTTATACCATCTAGCAGAGGTAAGATCTTTGGTATTTACTTTGTATCTTGTGTATTTCTTTCTCTTCCTCATCTTCTGTTCGCTAGCTAGTTCTGTTGCAGGCCTACCTACACTTCATCGGTTTGGGGGACCGGACGAAGCTAACATTGTCCCACCTTAACAAGCCGGAGAAGGAGAAGGAGAGGCTCTAGAAGTCCACTGAGGAGAAGCTTCAAAAGGAGAGGGAGAAGCTTCAGAAGATCACTGTTGCCGCTGAGGAGAAATACCAGAAGTTCAGGAAGGCGCTCCTAGACGAGCAGTCAGTTCGGTAATGCCTCGAGATACAGTTGAAAGAGGCGTAGCAAGGTCTCTCCAAGGAGCAAATGGAGAGAGTTCACCTGGAGAGCATCATCTCCGAGGTGGAGAGGTGGGCAGCCGGTGTTGAAGGAAGGGCTGCCGAGTATGCATTGGAGGAAGGGCTGCCGACATCTGTGTCATAGGTGACAAAGGCAGAAGCCAAAGCAATGGAGGCATTCAAGAAATCCTATGAGTATCAGGATGCGCTTGCAGAGTATGCGTTGGTGTCCTACCTGGATAGGATAGAGGATATGAAGAAGGCGCTCCTGCAGGTGATGTCGGACTTCAACATCGAGTGGCTACAGGTGATTCCAGATACCCATGACGTAGCCCAAGCTATTGATGAGTCCATTCCTCTTCCTGCCGGCAGCAAGGCCTAGGCGTGGATATCCCTCGTTTTCTTTTTTGTTGGTTTTTTCGTTTTGCTTTTGTAAATTTACATGTGTTCGACCCAAGAGGCCTCAAAAATTTTTTGTAAAGGCAATATAGGAATACAACGATGAATGAAGTCATTTTTTTGAATATGCTCTGTGTCTTTTGTATGTTGTGTTCTTCTCCTTCTTCTTTCTCTCTCTGTTTTTTTTTTTTTGTTTGAGAGGTCCCTGCCCCTCCGAACGACGAGACCACAACACACAAAAACACATATAGTTCGCTCATAGCTCGTAGTTAGTTCGCTGCATGCTCGTTTTAAGCAGTTAGGGCACTGACGGTTGAGGCAGGGCCACACGTCCGAAGTGAGGCTCGCCTATTTCCAGAATTCCTTTAAGTGTTTACTTAGGCACGGCCAAAGTGACCTGGCACCGTAGCCGAGGTGTGTCACTAAGGTACCTGGGAGGATGAAGGGCCGAGGTGGAGCGGTGCTATCAAGGTGCAGCTCACCTGGCTTGTTTCTAACCAAGTGTTTTCTCAAGGAAGGTCGAGGCGTCACACCTACAAAGGGGGTCACCGTCCACTGAGGAGGTGATGAGGCATGTAGGGCCTCAACATCCCTGGCGTGCAAAGGGGGTCACTAACCACCAAGGAGGTGATGAGGTGTGAAGGGCCTCGTTCACCTTGGTGAGCATATTTCTAGTGAGGTGCTCGTCCGAGGGTAGTCACAGTCTTCGGCATCGGTCTGTTCCAAGCACTCATCCCTCTAAGGAGGATTCGCATGTCGGTAGGTCGCGAAGGCGAGGATTTTTGAGAACTTAGGACACACATTCATTCAACATTTGTGTCAAAGAGGAACTTTTGCTTCATTCATTCATCACTTAGCTACAGGTAGTTACATTTATTGAAAATACATTCGCAGGTTCTCCGAGTTCCACGTCTATGGGACAGGTCTTCCATCCAAGTTTTCCAAGTGAAAGGTTTTGGGGTCGAGGATGTGTTTGACTTTGTAGGGGCCTTCCTAGTTGGGGCCCAGCTTTCCTACTCCAGATTTGGGGACCATGACCTTTCTAAGGATGAGGTCTCCTTCTCGAATGTGTCTTTTTCTTACTTTTGAGTTGTAGTAGCAGGCCACGCATTGCTAGTAGGCAACTACCCTGATCTGCGCATGCTCCCGGGCTTCTTCCAGCAGATCTAAGTTGGCTCTGAGGGCTTCGTTGTTCTCTGCTTTGTTGCAAGCTTCAACTCGGAGTGTTGGCTAGCCGATCTCTGCTAGGATTTCTGCTTTCATACCGTAGGTCAGGCCGAAGGGAGTTTCTCCCGTGGCCGTCCGAGGTGTGGTTCGATATGCCTAGAGTACACTGTTCAGCTCATCGGCCCAAAAGCCATTAGCTCAGTCTAACCTTGTCTTTAGTCCATCTAGGATGGTTCTATTGGTAACCTCAACTAGGCCATTTGTCTGGGGGTAGCCCTTCGAGGTGTACTGTTGTTTGATACCGAGGGAGGCACACCACTCCCAAAATCTAGCATCATCGAACTGCTTCCCGTTGTCGGTGACTAGAATGTGAGGGAGGCCGAAGCAACAGATGGTGTTTCTCCAGAAGAAGCTTTGAATTGTCGGAGTTGTGGTAGTGGCTAAGGGCCCGGCCTTGACCCACTTGGTGAAGTAGTCAACGGCGATGATGAGGTACTTCCTGCTCCCCGTTGCTTGTGGGAAAGCGATGAGGAGGTCCATTCCCCATTTAGCAAAGGGCCAGGGGTTGCTGAGGGCTGAGAGGGTTGTCGCAGGTTGATGACATATGTAGGCATGCCTCTGGCACTGATCATATCTTCACACGAGCTCAGCTACGTCTTTGTGAAGTGTTGACTAGAAATACCCCTATCTCAATGTCTTTTGGTCAAGGGCCCTACCACCGAGGTGGTTTTCGCAGATGCCTTCATGAATTTCTCTGAGCATGTACTCCCCTTCCTCGGGACAGAGGCATCAGGGGTACAGCAGGGTGAAAGATCTTCTGTACAATTTTTCTTCAAGCAAGGTGTAGTGGGCTGCCTGACATCGGAGTCGTCTGGCCTCGTTCCTGTCATCGAGCAACTGTTTTGTCAGAAGGAAGTTGATGATGGAGTCCATCCACGATGGCTTGGCCTCTATCAGTAGTACTTGAGCCTCTTCAATGGACGGCTGAGGTAGCTTCTCTACGTGAACTGTGCGGCCAAGGACCGTGCTCAAAGAGCTTGCCAGCTTGGATAGGGCATCAGCCCTTGCATTGTCAGCTTGCGAGACTTGCTACAGGGTAAAGCGCTAGAAATGGTGGGCTACCTCTTGGACTTTAGTGAGATACTTGGACATGCTTTGCTCTCTGGCTTCGTACTTGCCGTTCACCTGGTTCACCACCAACTGAGAGTCGTTGAAGGCTTTGACATGTGAGGAGCCAAGGTCCTTGGCCAGTTGTAGTCTAGCTAGGAAGGCCTCGTACTTGGCTTCATTGTTGGGTGCTGGGAAGTTGAACCTCAGCGCGTATTTGATGGTTGAGTTGTCCGGGGTGAGGAGGATAAGGCCAGCGCTGCTTTCTTTGGCATTGGATGACCCATCCACAAAAAGCTTCCAAGCAGGGGGAGCATCTCCAACCGGGTGCCCTTCTCTTGGTTCCTCTTGTAGGGCCCGGGGGAGAGCTCAATTGAAGGTGCACTCCGTCACAAAGTCTGTGAGGGCTTGTGCTTTAATGGTGGGCCTCGGCTAGTACCATATGTCGAATTCAGAAAGCTCGATGGCCCATTTGATCAGCTTGGTGAGGACAGCACTGAGGGGCTGATTTGTCAACACTGTGATGGTGTGAGCTTGGAAATATGGCCTAGACTTCCTGGCTGAAACCACGAGAGAAAAGGCCAGATTCTCCACTTTGGGGTATCTGATTTCGGTGTCGCACAGTACCTTGCTGACATAGTATATCAGCTTCTATGCTCTGTCATCTTTGATTAGGACTGAGCTTATTGCTTTGTCCCCGGCTAACAAGTACAAGTATAGAGTTTCTCCTGGGACCCGGCGGGTAGGAGGGTAGGTGAGGCAAGGTACTCCTTGAGTTTTTCAAAAGCTCACTGATATTCCTCTGTCCACTAGAAGTCTTTTAGTTTCTTGATGGCTCAGAAGAAGGGAAGACACCGGTCAGCTGACTTTGACAAGAAGCGGTTGAGTACTACCACTCGGCCAGAGCTTCCTAGATTTCCTTCACCGACTGAGGAGGTGCCATGTCTAGTATGGCCCGTATCTTCTTAGGGTTGGCCTCAATGCCTCGTTTAGAGATGATGAAGCCTAGGAACTTGCGCAAGGTAATGCCGAAGGCACACTTGTTGGCATTTAGATTCATATTGAACCTCCACAAAGTGTCAAAGGTCTTGACCAGGTCAAAGATGTGTGCTTTAGCTTTTACGCTCTTCACTACCATATCATTTGCATAGGCTTCAACGTTCCTCCCCATTTGATTCTTAAACACTTTATTAACAAGACGCTGGTAGATAGCTCCTGCATTTTTAAGCTCAAAGGACATCACCTTGTAGCAGTATGTATCGTGCTCAGTGACGAATGAGGTCTTTTTTTCATCTTTTGGGTGCATCGTTATTTGATTGTATCCGAAGAAGGCATCCATGAAGTTGAGCAATTGATATCCTATAGTGGCATCGACAAGGTGGTCTATTCTTGGCAAAGGAAAACTATCCTTGGGGCAAGCTCGGTTATGGTCTGTGAAGTCAATATAGATTTGCCATTTCCCATTAGCTTTCTTAACCAAAACTACATTCAACAGCCAGTTAGGATAGTATACATCTCGAATGAATCTGGCGTCAAGTAGCTTGTGCAAAGTTCCTCTTCTTCTACCAAACTGGCCTAGAGCTCGGGTCCATGCTCAGCCTGTAAGTAATGACCATAGGGTCAATTCCGGGCATGTCTGCAGCAGACCAAGCAAAGACGTCAACATTAGTTTTGAGGAAACTTACCAATTCAGATAGACTCTCCGAGGGAAGGTTGGACCCGACGCGGACCATCTTCTCGGGCTCATCCTTATATAGGGGAACCGAGACGAGGTCCTCAGCCGGTTAGCCTCGGCTCGCTGGCTCCTCCCTGAGGTCGAGGCCCCCAAGTGGCAATGCTTCTTTATTCTTGTCCTTCAGCGCTACCACATAGCACTAGCGGGCGATATGCTGATCCCCCAAACAACTCTGATGCCGTGCTCGGTTGGGAATTTGAGGGCGAGGTGGTAGGAGGACAAGATGGCTCACAGCGCATGAAGGGTCAGTCTCCCCATGATTGTGTTGTAGGGGGAGTCGATCCTCACGACAAGGAACTCCATCATCATCGTCACCTGCCGAGGCTTGGTTCCTACCATGATTGGTAGAGTGATCTTTCCTTCTATCCTAACGACATTGCCGGAGAAGCCGACTAGTGGGACATCGACGGGCTGGAGGCGCTCTGACTACCTTCATCTTTTCAAAAGCTACATAGAAGAGGATGTCTACTGAGGAGCCACTGTCGACGAGAATCCTCTTGACTAGGTAGTTTGCTACTATGACCGAAATCACCAGCGCATTGTCATGGGGGACTGTAATCCCATTGAGGTCCTCGTACGTAAAGGAGAGGTCTTCCTACTGCTTTGGCCTATTGAGAGCCTGCCCTTGGATGTCCAACTGCCTAGCGTAGGCCTTGCGGGCTGAGGCCGAGCCCTCGATGATGACGTCGATGACTCCGGCGATCTGTTGGTGATATAGCTGCTACTGCTACTACTGGGAGGATGAAGCACCGGCTTCGCCTCCGACGAACTGCTTCAAATGCCCGTGGAAGATGAGGGACTCTATTTTGTTATTCAACTCATAGCAATCCTCGTTGTCGTGGTCGACGCCACGGTGAAACTTGTAGTACTTTTTAGGGTTCTCCCTCTTGGGGTTCCCCTTCATCTTCTCTGGCCACTTCACGAACTTCTCCTCGCCTATCGGCATCAGGATTTGGGTCCGGGAGGAATTGAGTGGCGTATATTGGCTATAAGCCATTGCCAGGGCTGATGGCTTCCTATTATCTTTGCCGCCATCACCTCGGTGGTCTTCATTCTTCCTTTTCTTCCCTGAGGGCCTACCACTATGCTCAGCCTCCTCCTGGTGGTCCTCGGCTAAAGCCTCTTCAGTTGCAATGTACTTTTGGGCCTTTTTGAGGAACTCCAGCTTTGTCTTTGATGGGGTCTTGGCATCCGAACACTTGAGGGCGGAGGCAACTTGGAGCCCGTTGATGGCGGCATGCATTGAGACCATGGAGTTGAGGTCCGTGACCTCGAGCTCTTCTTTTTTGAAGCGGTCGATGTAAGACCGCAAGCTTTCGCCTAATTTCTGCTTGATGGACATGAGCAAGACGACGCTCTTCTAGCACCGTCTATTGCTAATGAAGTGGGCGAGGAACATGTTGAAGAACTACTCCCACGAACTGATTGACCCCGGGGGGAGGCTAGAGAACCAGTGATGTGCTACCCCTTGAAGGTGGCCTAGAAAGTCCGGCACGTCAAGGTGTCGGAATACCCGTAGAGTATAATGAGCGCTCTGAAACTTTCCAAGTGGTCGTTGGGTTCCAAGGAGCCGTTGTACATCTCCAAAGTAGGAGCCTTGAAGTGTGGGGGGAGAGACTCTGAAAAGATTTCCGGGGTGAATGCGTCAATGTGGCCGGCGGAATTGTCGTGACTAGTGGAGGCGTTAGCTCGGCTCTCCTTGACTTGGCGGAGCTCGCCTCTGATGGCCCCAAGCTTGGTTCGTAGCTAGGCAAGCCTTGGATCAGCAGGGGCATGGGCCCCCCTTCTATCTTCACGGACTCAGTAGGTATCAGCTCGGATTCCGGAGTATTCTGAGGCCTGGTCATGCGCCTCCCTATGGGCACAACGATCGTTCAAAATGTCCTAGAGATCCAAGATAGGAGGGGGAGGGGCATGATGCCGGCTCTCGCTCTGGGGGCAAACTCTGGGGTAGCCGAGGTGTCCGCCATCATCCCTGGAGATCTCCCTTCGGCGGCGGTGATGCAGCTCCAAAGGCTGGTGACTGTCTTCAGACCGTGCGGGCACTTCTTCTCTTCGACTGGGAGCTTGGACATTCCTCCGAGGAGGTTTAGGGTGTCAGTTGTTGCCAGACTCCAATTGTTTAGCTAGTTGATTGTTGCTCCGGCTGAGGGTTGGGGGCTCAACGTGCTCGCGTTGGCCCTGGTCCTCTAACACCCCAGCGGGGTGGTTTCCATGAGAGGGACCTCCTGCTCGGGGGTAGACTTCTTTTACACGCTGAGTGAGGCGGTCCAAACGATCAAGGACTGCCTGAAATTGCTTGTAGGTAACCAGGTTCTATTTGTTCCTGGTTCTTCGCATAGACGGCGCCAATTGTTGTTGCTTCGATTAGTCGAGGGCAACAAGGTAAATTCACTCCCAAGTTCCGAAGGCAAGCCAAAGGCTTTGAGGATTTAGCGGAGGGTAAGACGAGGTTGAGGACTGTAGGACGAGGCGGGATGCTCCCTTCTGAGTACGGTAGAAGCCAAGGACCACAGGTCGTCGGTTTGGGGACGAGGTCCTTGGAGATCCGAGGTACTGCAAAACAAGAGATGTTAGAAGCCTCGGGTGAAGACCCGATGCTCAAGTTAGTACAAGGTGCATGGTATAGGAAGGTGTAGACGAGGTCTCGGGGGTAGTCCTCGGGTGCACTACATCCCCAAGCGTAAATGTTAATGAAGTAAGGTAGGTGCAAGAATTTAATTCTGAAGGGATCGGAGATCCATCATATGGATGGCCGAACCATGCAGGTAGGTTGGGCAAAATTTCAAAAATTTCTTTACCCCCATCCAAGAATCCTATTCCCAATTTAGAAAACTACATTTTCAAGGTTCATTCTAGTAACCAAACCGGATCAAATCTGAAACCAAGATTAGGGAGGGATATACCTGATATGGAATCCACACAAAAAGCTCCTCCCAATGTAGGTGTTCACGCCCAAAGAGTGTACAATCCTCCCTCCACTGAAAATGACACAGCTTAGGATGAGGCAGGATCAGCAGGTAGTTCTTCACCAATAACTTGTGATTCTTTAGCAAGAATCAAATGGGGTAGTGAGCACAGTTTCAGAATTGTTTCTTCTATCAAGAAACAATATCAAGATCCAATCTTGATCAGTTCCAAGAAATGGAGATCGAACAACGTAGGGCGGCAAGAGCAGGGAGAAAAAGAACTAAAGGCAGAAACAGTCAAACTGAGTTGTCTTTTGTGTTGTGTATGTGTATATTTTCATATCCACCCTGCTCTTTATTCAGAGCCTTAAAGAGATGACCTCCTAATCTAATTAGGAGTCTCCTGATCCAAATCATTATTTGGATCTGGACTCTTTAAATGAGAAGGATAATCCCTTATCCTATCTGTAGATCAAGATCATCCATTCCTAATCAAATTAGGAGTTCCCTAATCCAAATCTTTCTTTGGATTTGGACTCTTTAAGTGGATAGGACTCTTATCTACATCTGCTGATCCATACACAAATTCACCCCTATTTAATTAGTCCAATTAACCCAGTTCAAAATGGGCTTTAGGCCCATTAAGCTTTCATACTCACTTCCTTTTAATGCTAGCTATCTTGGCTCTCTTTGTATGGCGTGGGACCCTATCATTGATCTACACATCAGCCACATGGGTTCAGCCTAGACTCCATTACAAGGCCTAGCCGAATTCACTGCTAAAAACAGTAAACCCCTAAGTCCATCACTATGGGCTCTTAATGGGCCCAACATTTACAGTAAATGGTCCTTGGGTCTAGCCATCTTATGAAGGCCCAAGGACTGTGGGCAGATGCACGATTAGCCCATCAGGTATAACCCTCAATGGTCTTACACTTAACCTCTCAGCCCATAATGATTAAACACTGCCCGATAAGAGAGGACCTCTCCCTTGGCTACAAGGTATAGTGCTCTACTCTCTATTCACATGGATCCTAGGAATTAAAACCTTTTGCAAACAATTTGTGAAACCATAATATATAAGTATATCTCTATATAAATATATTATGCAAAAACAAATTTCAAACATGTTTAAAATCCACTATCGGCAGTTTAGGTTTCCATCAGAGAGAGTGCATTTCCCCGATCATTCGCTTTGTCCGACAAAGGGCTGATCCTGTCACTATGATCACCCACTCAGATGAATTCTCGARCTGTCCCAACATACCCAGGTTTTGACCCCCTCTAAGGATCTCACTGATTGGCACATCAAAAACAGCCCAATTCGATACCTAGTGCAGTATCATAATCGAGTCTAGGGGTCAGGTGTAACATTCCAATTTTTTCCATCTGTCTCCAAGGTCCAAGGCAATACTAGAATTTGGTCCAGCTCATGGTTTCAAGAAAACCCACACTGCATGTATCTCAGGTCTCACCCTAGTAGCTGAGACAAGCTA
>NW_010729233.1:1041810-1110305 GCF_000365185.1 Nelumbo nucifera | reverse complement strand
CAGGTCCTCATTGTGTTACTACTTGTGCTGGCTAACCGGGACTGGGTGTCGGCCACAACGTTCTCAGACCTTGGGATCTGCCTGATGAAGTAGGATAAGAAGCCGCGCAAAACTTCTCTAACCTTGGCTAAATAGGCAGCCATAGTGGGGTCGCGAGCTTCATACTCGTCGTTGATCTGGTTGACCATGAGCTGGGAGTCACTACAGATGATGAGTATACCTATTCATGGGTCGGGCCAGGCTGGGCTTTCACTCTGGATTAACAGAATTTTCTAAGGCCCGAGCTCGAGCCTGGCCCGACCATCGGGCCTACAACTTGGGCCCAAGCCCAGCCCTCATAAAAAGCCCAAAGCCCGGGCCTAGGCCCGAGCCCGAAATTTAGTCCATACTGTTAGCGGCTGAATAGAGAGAGAGAGATTATAAAGAAAAGAATAAAAATGTATATATTAAATTATAAATATATATATATTTTTTTAATAAATATTATATTATTTATATATTTTATATGATATATAAAATACGTATTATATATTTTATGAAATATATAATACTGAGTCGGGTCAGGCTCGAGCCGGGCTTTTTTGACAAATCCCGAGCCCGACCTGAAACACAGTCGGGCTTCCTGTGTTAGGCCCGATGTCAGGCCCGCGGGCCAAATAACATGACCAAGCCCGACCGAGGTGCGGGCCGGGTCGGGCCAGGCCATCGGGCTACCCGGCCCATGAACAGGTTTAATGATGAGGTGTTTGGCTTTTACTTCTTTGGCTAAGGTGAGCCCGACTATCAACGCCTCATACTCTGCTTCGTTGTTGGACACTGCAAATCCGAACCGGAGCGCGTATTCCAGTTTCACCCCGCTTGGTCCGTACAGAATTATGCCCGCTCCGCTTCCTTGTTGGTTAGACGAGTCGTCGATGTGCAGGATCCAGGGCTCCTCGTCCCAAGTTAGTCATGCTCGGACCAGGACTGGTGCCGCGCTGGTTGAAGCTTCCTCCGCAAGCCCGAAGTCGGCTAAAGCTTGGGCCTTATTATTATTATTATTATTATTATTATTATTATTATTATTATTATTATTATTATTATTATTATTATTATTAAAATCCAAAAAAATCAAATACCATCACCAAAGATCAAAATTATCAAATAATCAAATATCAAATCAAATCATCAAATACCAAGTATCAAATATCAAAATCAAATCATCAAATTCATCAAATATCAAATCAAAATCAAATCATCAAAATATCAAATATCAAAATTATCAAATTATCAAATCATCAGATAATCAAATATCAAATATCAAAATCAAATCAACAAATTCATCAAATATCAAATCACAATCAAATCATCAAATATCAAATGATCAAATTCCTCAAATATCAAAATTACCAAATCATCAAACAATCAAATATCAAATTCATCAAATGTCAAAGTCATCAAATTCATCAAATATCAAAATCAAAGCATCAAATATCAAATGTCAAAATCAAATCATCAAACTCATCAAATATCAAAATTATGAAATCATCAAATAATCAAATATCGAATTCATCAAATATCAAAGTCATCAAATTCATCAAATATCAAATTCATCTAATCAATATCAAATCCCAAAGTTATCAAACTCATCTAAGTTATCAAACAACAAATTCATCAAATATCAAAAATCAAAATTGAATCATCAAAATATCAAATTCATCAAATATCAAAGTTATCAAGTTCATCAAATTCATCAAATAAAAAACCTCAAAATTGTCGAGTTACCAAAAAATCGAGAATAAGACTCATCAAACATAAAAATTTTAAATTAGAATTATCAAATTCAGTCAACAAAGATTATCAAAAAAGCAAGAACAAAGAAGAAACAAATGAATCAATGACTTCTTCTGGGATGACACTACTTTATTGTTTGTGTGATGGTTACATTTGCCTGCTAAGGCCTCGGATGGTATTGTGCCTCTCAGGCAAGGGTATTGCACTATATCAACTTCAACCTTGATTTAAATTCCAGCAGCAAAGTTTCCTCCCCTAACCTCTTGTCCCTCACAAAAACCTCTAGGTGCTTCTTTCTTTTTTCTTTGTTGTTCAGCAGCTCGCTACCTCCAACAAGGAGGGGTAGCTGTTAGTACCCGATTTTTGTTTTGTCCCTTGTTTGACCCATATCCTACATTCCGAATGCCCAATCAAACCATGCCAGTCACTTTAAAACATGCCAAAACCCTAAAAAACTAAATTTTAGCCCAAATGCCCATAAATTCATCATTAGATCTACATGATTCCCTTTTGATGGTCTTGATTATGCCACATCACTATACTTGATCCCCGATCAAACTCTATCACGAGAAACAAAATCCTTAAACAATCAATCACACAAAATTTTGACCCTAAATTCATGGATTTAGCCAATCATCCATCACAGACTTCATTTCGATGTGTATAATACTATGACGCTCCTCGAACCTAAAATCTGTGATCTTCACATACCTAACATGATCAAACCCTTCCAACAGCCTCATTATCCCAATCCATACCTACCCACCAAATTTTATTCCAAAATTCCCTTGTTTGACCCAACCTCAAGCCTTGATTCCGTTTTGACGAATCTTATTGATCAAAAGCTCACTTGTCACGAATCTCCATCATCCAAGTTTTATTTGAGCAATCAGACCATGCCACCATGTTTAGAGACCCAAAGAACCCTAGCACATCAAATTTCATGACCAAACACTTGCATTTAACCGTTTAAAAAGTAAGATTTTATTTTGGGCCATCTTGTTGATTGGAAAACTATAAGCTAAAACCATGATATGAAATAAATCAGTCAATATACACCTCTAATCAAAGATCCATCAATCTATCAAATTCAGGATGATCAAAAATGCCTACCCACCAAATTTCATTCCAAAATTCCCCTGTTTGACCCTTCATCAAACAAAGATTCTATTTCAGCAAATCATTGATCCGAACTTGCCAGCCATAGATCTCAATCATCCTGACCCTATTTGTCCGATCATACCTCACCACTTCAGAGACTCAAAAAACCCCAACACGACAAATTTCACTTCCTAAATCACCCATTTAACTGTTAAACTAGGACGATGCCATTTCGGCGCACCAGATTAAATCGCCACATCATCCATCCAACTTAAGATCTTAAGAGGGTGGGGGCTGATGTCAGCTCCTTATTTGACCCCATTAAAACACCTGGACCAATGAATTTGAGCCTAATAGGCTTAAAGGGCTCAAAATACCAAACAAGCCCCACTTAAAAGTAAGAAAGGGAAAAACCTCAATTAAAAGTTCATCAAATTTATGTTTTTGCCACTTTCAGCCCCAAATATGGGGTTGCAACATCTGGCACGCCCCAATCCCTTATTGGATGCATGAAATCCATGAGAAGACATCCAAACTTGAGAAAATTTATTACACCAAGAATGAAGGGTCAACTACAAGCTCTTATCTCTCAAAATATTTGCCTTTTTCAGTGAAAGAGATTTGCTGAATCACAAACACTGTAGCTGGGCGAATTTCAGATCCATCTCTCTCCATTTTCTTTATAAATAGAGGCCCAACTCGAACTTGAGGAGGAATAGGGCAATTTTCTAACTTCTGTAACACACCCATTCTACTCAAAATCCTGAAATTCTTGAAGCCAAGCTCAAGCCCCTCATCTCCTTCCAAACATAACACCAGAAACGCTCAGCCATCTCCGTGCCTTACTCAAGTTTCACTTGAAGTCCTTTCAGTTGCAGGAATGTTTGTTTCAAGGTTGTACACAAGAGGTAAGCCTCCCATTCCACCATCTCTCTGCTTTTAATTTGGTTTCAGATTGCTTAAAGTCCTAAAGTCCTAGGAAACTTGCATTCCCAACTTCCTCCAGATTGAGAAAAAGAGGTAGAGAGGTGAGGGTCTTAGGGAAACCAGTACCTAAGACCCAATGACATCACCTTAAATCAATTCTAGATGAAGTTAGGGACGTTTTTGCCAGATTTCAAGAGCTTTGAACAATCCTGTTAATTAGTGTTTTACTAGAATTTGAGCCTGAATTACTCCCGTAGTGGGCTGCTATAGCAGCTTAGAAAGAAGGGTGCCTAACACCTTCCCTCTCCCAATCTTTTGGACCCAAAACCTCTCAGCTCAGTGTCTTTCCCATGGAAGACGGGAGTCACTATCAAAGACTTAGTTCGAATTTTTCAAATCTGAAAATGAGGGCCCATTTCCTCTAAAAATGAGTGGGGGCTCCATCTCTTTGAGCCGGCCATGATCTTCCCAGAGCTCACAACAGGTTCTGATATGAATATTCAAATAATAATCATCATCATTTTTATTTCAACCAATACCTTTTCATTAAGATCTATAATTAAAGTATTAATTCCTATTTTATCTTAGTAAATCGCATATTTAAGGCATTTTTGTTTCTCACCATTTGAATTCCACTAATTTTGTATAAAAGATTTGTTGATGAAATTTATATGAGTATATATACCACGTAATTTTATTAGTATAAAAAACTATATTTTTAAATCCAACAAAAAAATGAAACCATTCTTTCATTTGTGTAATAGGTTGATGGTTTAACCATCTCACCCAAATCACAAATAGTTACCAAAAAATATTAAACCACAAATGAGTTAATCCATGATGTCATAATTAAATAGAAATTAAAAAAAATAAAGAAATGGGTAGTTTAGTGGTTCAATTGTCTAGGTTAAATGGGTAAGTCAATCCATGATGTCATAATAAAGTAATATATAATATTTTTAAAGTAAATATAAATACAAAAGATTATAAAAAATTAGGCATGACTTTAATATCATATTCATCATAATAAACAAAACTTATTTTTATTAATGATCAAAATGAAATAAAAATTTACAATCAACCATAAATGAAACCACTTTTATGTTGGTGTGGTGGGTAATCGGTTTTAACATCCAAGCTAAACAAGACAACCCATCATATTATAATTAAATAATAAAAATTTAGAATATATAAAAGACAAAATTTATAAAAAAGTGTATAGAAAATCTTGGATAAATCTCCATTTCTTCATATTTATACGTATAGTGCATGTGCCCATTTACTGGTACATAAAAAATAATATATGTGAAATTTGAAACCCGTGACAATTTAGTAAATACACGTAAATCAGTTTTTATTGGATAGGATATCAGTATATCCATATTGGATCCGGTTATAAATAAATGGATAAAACTTAGATCTCTCTTAATGGGGATCGGATTCCAATTAAAACACTCATGAATAGAAAACCATGTCAACTAAAGATTTTCAGTGACCCTACTTGATATCTTACCTTCACTCAGTCTTCTTCTCCCTACTTCCCTACCCAATCCCCCACAAACATCCCTGCCCTTTTCACGGGCTAGACTTTGGGCTAGACCGGCCCCATCCTTTAACAAACACCACCACTGTCCATGCCTTTTTCTTTCTCTTTCCAATCTATTTTCCCTTTCTTTCCATTCCATTTTCTTTTTAATACAGTAGTTAGGGAAATAATAAATAATTAAAAAACAAAAACTGTTCTCTTTTTTTCCCCAAGTATAGTAAACAGTTAGGTGAGAACTTTCCCTAGGCCGAAAGGTTGATAAATTTTGTATTCCCACGAAGCTTGACAAATAATTACCAAACAAACATATACAAATAAATGGATCCACCGACCCATCTAGGCCGCTTTTCTCTTTATAATATGCAATTAAGGGAGCATCTTGGGTCAGGTTCGGTTGAGACTATTAAATTACGAATGGGCCCAAACCCTCCTAACCTCAGCCTAATGTAGTTGAAATTCTTTCCTCCCATATATTCCAAATCCTAATTGCGGATTACAACGGGTCGGGGTGAATATTGTTGAACCCAAATTCAATCTGGCTAAAAAAATGGGGTACAAGCAGCCTGACCTGTCCTGCTACATTGTAAACAGGTGAGTGAGGTTTGGCGCAGGTCACCCCAACCCAAACCCGACAGAGACCTATTAAGGTAATAAGGTTGTCCCGATTCTAATAGGGTGGGGTCGCTACCACTTAACCCGACCCATGGCGTTCCTAGTCGGGTTCATCCTGATTCCGGAATGAATCCGGACAAACTGCTAGAAGCGATGTTTTGAAGACCAGAACAAAGAGAGAACAAGTAAAGAGAGACAGAAGACTGAAATTTCTACGTTTGACTTACACGCTCACAGTTGGCTATTCAAAACGACTTGGTCGCCTGTCCTCACAGGCTTCACACCCTCAAAACCGCGTCATTCTACTCGAAAGACCACACCCTTAAAAGCCAAAAGAAGAGAAGGACACAATCAAAGCTCTGAACTTGAACTTGTTTCTTCTCTTCCTCTTTCTTTCAACACAATGAAATTTTCTTTCTCCAGAAGCTTTCATCTCCTTCCATGGCTTCTCATAAACATTTCTCTCTTCTCCTTCTAGTAAGCCTCTTCTTTGTTTCTAATCTACCCATCCTTTCTTCGTCTCTGTCTACTGTATCAATCTCTGAAAACTCTAACTTCACCTTAATTTGTGCATTAGTGCCAGGACAAGACAAAACAGCATTACCATCCCTTAATTGTACTAGTTTTCCTAGTGGAATTCCATTTACCCCAGCAAATCCTAATTTTCCGATTTCTGCTACCGCCGCCGGAATTGGGTTCCTGTGTGTTCTCAGGACATCCCCTAGTTCTTCTCTCCTTTGCTGGAGATTCTCCGGTAACGGTACTGTTACAGATTATAAAAGAATATACAAAGGTCGAATGCTCGATGAGCTTGACGCAGGGGAATCTCACATCTGTGGCCGAATCAACGGATCAGGTAGAATACAGTGCTGGCAATGGCGTGGACCCAATTTTCCCATTGATCGAAACCTCTCAAGAATCGCCGTGGGAGGAGACTTCGCTTGTGGGTTATCAGAAACTGGAAAAATAGACTGCTTTGGAGACAACCCCCGAATTAATCAGTCCAAGCCGATGGCAAATTACAGTTTCGTTGCTGCCGGACTCCAGCACGCATGTGCAATTTCTGTAAATGGTAGTATAGATTGTTGGCCGGGAGAAGGAGTGGGGAACAAACCAGTGGGAGAATTTACTTCATTGGCTTTGGGAAACAACCGTAGCTGTGCTATCCGTGCTGACGAAACGGTTGTTTGTTGGGGGGAGCACAATTTCAGTCTTCCGGAAAGTTTGCAGCAGCTCCAATTTGTGTCGATTACAGCTAAGAGCAAAGTTTTCTGTGGGGCTTTGAAACGGAACTATTCTTTGTTTTGTTGGGGAAATGACAGCTTCCAGTCTAATTACCAGGTTTCCGAACGTGTATTGCCCGGCGCTTGCAGAACTGATTGTCCATGCGAATTGCCGGATTCCACCAGTTTCTGCAGTCAAGGAGCCATCTGTGCACCTTGTGGAAGCAGACCTCCAACTGCTCAAAATCCACCTGAAACTCCACCTGCATTACCGCCACTCGCTCCTGAATCCTCTCCAAGCACACCAAGCAATGGGTTGGGTAGGGCAAGGGTAGCTTTCTTTGTTATAGGCTGCATCGGGACGGTTTCCTTGGCGTCTGTGCTCGGTTTCTGGATCTACCGATACTGCAAAGGAAGAGTATGCCGGGTTCATGATTCAGGGCGCTTGGATGAGCCTGGCCCTGGTGCCACTCCTGCAGCGGGTCCAAGCCAACGTCAAACGCCAGACCCACAACCTCCACCGACGAGTCCATCTTTTGACAAGAGACTGAGTAAATTGCTAAGCATGGGCCCTGCTGGTAGCATAGAAGAATTTAGTCTGCAAGTGCTAAACCAAGCCACGGACAACTTCTCAGAAGAGTTTAAAATAGGGTCAGGTAGCTTTGGCGCGGTTTATCGAGCCACGCTCGAAGATGGGCGGGAGGTTGCGATCAAGCGAGCAGAGCTATCAGCCTCGTCATCGTATGCAGGCCTCACCAAGCGCCATGAGGACAAGGAGAACGCCTTCTTGTCGGAGCTTGCACTCCTATCTCGTCTCAACCACAAAAACCTCGTGCGTCTTCTGGGCTACTGCGAGGAGGCCAACGAGCGTGTATTAGTCTACGAGTTCATGGACAACGGTACACTTCATGACCATCTCCACAAGCTAGAAAGCTCCGACCTTATGTCATGGCCTGCTCGGCTCAAGGTTGCGCTAGACGCGGCTCGGGGGATCGAGTACCTCCACAACTACGCCGTTCCACCAATCATACATCGCGATATCAAGTCATCGAATATATTGCTGGACGCCACTTGGACGGCTAAAGTCTCTGACTTTGGTCTCTCCTTGATGGGCCCCGAAGATGAGGACTCACACTTGTCGCTTCGGGCAGCTGGCACGGTGGGGTACATGGACCCTGAATACTACAGGCTGCAGCAGTTGTCGACCAAGAGCGACGTATACAGCTTTGGGGTTGTGCTGCTCGAGCTGCTGTCTGGACACAAGGCAATCCATAGGCAGGAGGAGACGGGAATGCCAAGGAATGTGGTGGATGTGGTGATGCCTTATATTGTGGCTGATGAAATACATCGTGTGCTAGACCGAAGGCTGCGGCCTCCAACGCCTGTTGAGATTGAGGCCGTGGCCTATGTTGGCTACTTAGCGGCTGATTGCGTTGGGCTTGAGGGGCGAGACCGCCCATCCATGACCGAGATTGTAAATAGTCTAGATAGAGCATTGAAAGCTTCTTTGGTTTCTCCTAATCTTTCTCGGTCCACAACCGGGTCATCCACAAGGTAACAATGTCTGTATGAGTATGTAAGTGTATAAAGCACGTGCTACAATGTGTGCCACATATTTGCCAATTCTTTTACCACGTGGTCCCTTCAGAGAGAGACCCACCAATCCATTTTGTTCATGCATTTTTTTTTTAATTTTTTTTCAATATTTTTGTATCATTCATTGATTAAATTGAGGTTCTAATGTGAATGATATTATGCCTACCAGACAAATGATATTGTTGGCTTACATACAGCTCGAGGGGTTTTGGCTTTGTTTTGATTTCTTTTTAAGATTCTAATTACTTGTTTCGCCACAAAGTCAAAAGAAAAGTTTGAAACAGGGAAACTAGAGAAAATCACATGAACCAAACTTTGCTGTCCTGCACCTCCCCATTCATAAACAAGGTCTGACTTTCTTTTCCTTTTTTATATTTTAAGAAAACCCGTAGGAAAATCCATTTTAACAAGGGTTTATTGTATCAATGAAATCATCCAAACAGAGCAAGGAGAGAATAAGGAATTTCATCAAGTAATAGGATTAGATAATTAACGCATCCTCAAACAATTGGAGTAATTAAAAAGAATAAAACCACGTGTTTCGAAGAGATCTAGCGTATAAGCATATCTATCAACCAGGCGGCTGATATTGGCTGGTGCACGAAGCTCTATCTGCTCCTTCAAAGCCCGTTAATCTTAGTTTAGCATCTCTTTTTTCCCCTCTTTTTTTATTTGTGTTGCTGAAGTTTGGGGACGTTCTTCCCCCCGTCTTGGTTAAAAAAAAAACGTGAAAATATCAACTTAAGTCACTGAATTAACTGAAAACTTTTGGATTTGTTAGTCAGCTGTCCCAACCGAAGTCCGTTGTTTATCCTCTTTCATCCATGAATAATACAAACATCTTCTTCGTTTTTATATGGTACTAGTGGGAACCCGTGCCATGCCGGGATTTATAAAAAAATAGTAAAACAAGGGAAACCAATAACTATTATTAGGAAATGTAATGTTGTCTAAAATAATTAATCTTGCCTTCAAGAAAATAAGGAAAAATTTCTTAAATTACTCTTATGGTTTAGCTAATTAACTAAGTATACCGCTACTGTTTGACTACTGTCTAATAATATCCCTATTATTTTTGACAATTGACTAACTTTACCATTACCGTTAGGATTCGTTAATATTCCGTCACACATGATATATTATTTTCTTGAAAAACCCAATTTACCCTTCATCCCTCTCCTCCCTTCTTCTTCTTCTTCTCCTCCTTCATCGTCTTCTTCAAGAGACCCACTGGCACCTCCTACCAATCTGTCGATGAAAACCAAAAGCTCCAGGAAATTCTTTCACTGCTCTTCTTAGGTGTTCCCCAGGAAGCAACGGTTTCAAGGATTTCTTTGACTGCTCTGCTCGGACTTCCGGCTACTCAAGCAATGGAACTCCTCCAAAAGCCACAATTCGCGAGAGTTGCAGATCTTGAAGTTAGTTCTCTGCTACCTTGGCAGGACTAAGAACAAAAGTCACGCAAGCGGGCACTGGACAACGACTCCTCCATATCTTAGCGGTATTCTCTCTCTCTGACTCCGTTATGCTGGGTTCTAGTTCTGGTTGGTTCTTTGAGCAGAGCACCTCCTCTCCAAAAAGAATCCCACCATCTCTTATTTTCCCTTGAAAAGATACCCCCTCCACCTCTTGAGGTATAAAAATCTCTTTCTTTACTCTCTCCAACACAATTTTTGAGATATTCTCATGGAGACCTCAGTTGAGCCATGGAATTCCTCCAACGGGAAAGGGGAAGAGATGAAGATCCTGATAACAAGTCTCCTGAAGAGAGGGAGATGAAGCAGCCCGAAACCATCAATAAAAGAGGAAGTGCAAAAATGGTCCAACGTAGAAGAAACCACCATAGAGAGGATTGGGTGTGGCTTAACTTGGTTGTGTGGAGCTTCCTGCTCCACGACATTTCTCCTCTGAATTGGTGAGATAAAACGAAGTGGATGGAGAGAGAGAGAGAGAGAGGTTGTGCAGAGGGGTTCATCGCTGCTACAGGTTGCAACAGCGGTGGTAATGAAACAGGGGCAAGAAGGAGAGGGGGCGAACAGAGAGAGAGAGAAAGAGAGGGAGAGAGAGAGAGGGTCATGTGGAGGGATCGCTGCTGCTACAGGTTGCAACGATGACGGTGATGAAACAGGGGGTGAGAGGGAGAGGGGATGGATGGAGAGAGAGAGAGAGAGAGAGAGAAAAGATAGAGAGAGGGGGACCGTGTGGATGGGTTCGCCATTGCTACAGGTTGCAGCAACGACAGGGATGAAACTGAAGGGATGAGAAATCCATCATATGGATGGCCCAACATACCCAAGATTCTAAACTGAAGGGCTGATCCTGTCACTATGATCACCCACTCAGATGAATTCTCAGATTGTCCCAACATACTCTAGTTTTGACCCCATCTAAGGATCTCACCGATTGGCATATCAAAGACAGCCCGATCTGACACCTAGTGCAGTACCATAATCGAGTCTAGGGGTCAGGTGTAACATTCCAGTTTTGCCTATCTATCTCCAAGGTCCAGGGCAATACTGGAATTTGGTCAGGTTCAGGGTTTCAAGAAAACCCACACTACATGTACCTCAGGCCTCACCCTGGCAACTGAGACAAGCCACCCCAACCAACTTGGTGGCACATTAGTGTCAGCCTTGGCAAGATAAATCTCTCTAGATCTATCCAACGGCTGTGAAGATTCTAAACTAACACGAGTCTCACAAGTGTCCAGTTTAAGGGTATTACACAGAAACATACCACAATTACATGAATCAATTATGTATTTTATTCTTTTACAATAAATGTCGAAAGATACATCAATCTAATTGGAGCTAAGGGCATAACTGTCTAACAGCTCCCACTTGCACTTAGGTCCAATCGGTTATAAGCCAGAGTCCCATACTTTCCACGTCTCAAAAACTTTCAGTTTTAGTGGCTTAGTCAATGGATCTACCACATTCTCCGCCGATGCTACCTTTTTAACATCCAGTGTTGTCACAAAACAATGGAATGGGTAATATGTTGAATTCCAAATTCTAGAATGAACACCTTCATTCATTAGGCAGCCTCACTTATGGCAATGTGCTCAGCTTGGGTTGTGGAATTTGCTGTTTTTACTACTCAGGGGTCCATCGTGAAGATGTAACCAGATGTAGACATTCTACCATCTGGATCTGACTGGCAGTCGGTATCAGTATACCCGACAATCTGTAGTGAACTACCATCGAATACCAGACAAAACTCTTTTATCCTTCGAAGGTATTTTAGTATGTTCTTCACAGTTGTCCAATTTTCTTGTCCTGGGTTAGACTGGTATCTACTTACCACTCTCACTGCCTGAGCAATGTCAAGACGAATGCACAACATGGCATACATGATGCTCCCTATGGCTGAAGCATAGGAAATCTCCTTCATGCCCTCAATCTCTCCGGGAGTCTTGGGAGATACCCTTGGAGAGAGTGACTCCGTGCCTGAAAGGAACATTTCCTTTCTTGGAGTTCTCCATACTTTATCTATTGACAATTTTGTCAATGTAAGTAGACTCGGATAACCTTATTTTCCTCTTCGATCTATCTCTATAGAGTCGAAGTCCCAAGATATAGGTGGCTTCTCCAAGATCTTTCATGGAGAATTGCTATGAAAGCCACACTTTCACCATAGTTAACATTCCTACATCATTCCTAATAAGTAGAATGCCATCTACATACAGAACCAAGAACGTAACATTATCCCCATTGGTTTTTCTATAAACATAGGGTTCATCTGGATTTTGCTCAGAGTCTGTTTGATAGTAGAGTCAAACCGAATGTTCCAACTTCTATAAGGTTGCTTTAGTCCATATATGGATTGATTAAGTTTGCATACCATGTGTTCCTGACCTGCAGCAATGAATCATTGTGGTTGCTGCATGTAGATATCTTCAATAACATCTCCATTTAAGAATGCGGTTTTGACATCCATTTGCCAAATCTTGTAGTTACGGTATGCTGCTATAGCTAGCAAGATCCTAATAGACTTCAGCATAGCCATCGGTGAAAAGGTATCCTCATAGTCGATTCCCTCTTTCTGAGTGTACCCTTTCGCCATAAGACGAGCTTTATAATTCTCAATGCTACCATATGGGCCCTTCTTCCTCTTGTAAATCCACTTGTAACCAATTGCTTTCACCCCAGAGGGTGGGTCTACAAGAGTTCAGACATTGTTGGTCTCCATCGAGTTCATCTCGGCTTTCATGGCATCTACCCACTTCAGGTAATCTATGTCCAACATAACTTCCGCATAAGTTGTGGGATCCTCCTCACTCGTCGTGGCTTCCACCAAATAACTTTCTTGGTCATAGCCGTAACGAACTGGATGCCTGGATACCCGGGTAGACCTTATAGGTTGAGTATCTAGAGCTTGTGGGACATCTCCCACTACTCCTGGGCTCTCCTCATCAAGAACAACTTCTTGCTGAAGATTCTCCAAGATGTAATTTTCTTCTAAGAAACGGGCATTTCGACTGCAAAACACATTTTGTTCTTTTGGATCATAGAATAGGTAATCTATAGAGCCTTTGGGGGTAACCTACAAATAGGCAATGGATGGTCTTAGATTCCAATTTGTCAGCACTAGTTCTTTTAACATGTGCCAGACAACCCCAAATTTTCAAGTGTCTCACACTTGGTTTCTTACCGGTCCAAAGCTCATAGGGAGTCTTCGAAACAGATTTGGTTGGAACCCAGTTCAGCACGTAAATCGCAATCTCCAATGTGTATCCCCAAAAGGATGTAGGTAATTCTGAGTCGATAAGAAGTGATCGGACCATATCCAATAGGGTCCGGTTCCTCATCTCTGACACATCGTTTAATTGTGGTGTAGTGGGAGGGGCTAATTGTGACACTATCCCATTGTCCTTTAAGTAGTCCATAAATCCGTTAAAGAGATACTCACCACCTCGATCTAATCGAAGGGCTTTAATTTCTCTCCCTAACTATTTCTCGACTTCTTGTCATAACCTTGCACACCGTGATTAGATAGATAACTCATAGTAGCCAACACTCTTCATAGGTGGTCAGTCCACTCCTAGCTTCATGCATATTTCTTTATTTGCTCGGGTGTTCACCCCATCTGGTTTATCGGTATCGCACGGTTTTCACATAAATTTTGCATTATGCATATCCCACCTTGGCTGCCTTAAAGTAAACCTCCCCACATAGATCCCAGCTGTTTTTTCACCCCCCTCTAGTTAGTCAAATAATTTAATAAAACCAAAAGAGCAAATAAAATAGATACTACATTGATAAAAGAAAATTCATCATTAAAAAGAGCAAGGACAAATAAGATAGATTTGTTAGCCACCTTTCTAAATCGAAGGAGTTTCTTCAAGACCATGGCTGCCAATTCCAAAATGGATAGTGATGAATCGATTTTTTGTGATGTATCAATTTTTTTGTGCTAAGTACCTCGTCATTTGGTTTGCTTCCAAGTGGTCGATGACTTAGAGGCCGAAGTTAACTTCTACTGGATGAGGACCTGGATGCCAAGCTGGGGGCATATTAGGTGCCGAGTTAACTGGGCCGAGTTGGGCATGTTAGGTGCCGAACTAACTGGGTCGAGCTAGGCAAGTTAGGTAATGAGCTGACCAGAGTGCCGAGCTGACCAGAGTGTCGAGCTGCGTATTAGGTGCCAAGCTGACCAGAGGGCCGAGCTGCCTATTAGTTGCCGAGCTGACCAGAGTGTCGAATTGCCTGGTGGCGAGCTGGATTGATTATTGAGCTTCGTAGTTCTTTAGAGACTTGCAAGGAATCAATGTCAAAGGACCTAGGGTGGCTAACCCGGCGAGGTCACTCCAATGCTTAAGTCAATACTCTCATACTAGACTATGAGCTAAAAATCACAAAGTATGAGAGCTAGAATATGCTTACTTGCCCCCCTATGCCATTGGGGTTGGTGCCTTTATGTAGGCATAGTTTGGCGTTGCCTTCACACACCACATCCAAGATTTCCGAGAAGTCATCTAAGTGGTCCGAGATTCCCTAGCCATGGACGTTGACCACCCTCCGGATTGTTCGGCATGTGGGCCAACTTCCAAGGATCATGGGAGTGTTAGGATATGCATGCCGAATTTTTCGGCGAGCACGTCTCGCAGGTCGCCAGGTCGGCACCTGTGCCAGGCCGCCAGGTGGGACACCATCAACTTGGCTAAGGCAAGTTGTTGCCTAAGTGGTTTCGGGTGTCACCTAGTTGTTTCGAGGTGCCATGTGTCCCAATATCATTGGAGGGCCAAATCCGCCCTCATCATTTGCCCCCCACTCCCGAGCTGAAAGTAAATCAACGAAGGGAGTAAATTGCTCATTTTGGCCGGAAATGACTAATTCGATGAGCTCGTAAGTGTCGATTCAATTCCTTAGGCTCTGGAAGAGACTCGCAGTCCACTCTCCTTACCCTTGATTTTGCCCATGCCGAAGAGGCAACTAGGTCTTATGTGGTGCCGAAATCTTTGCCAGTTTGGCACTTTAGCCCTTAGGCTCTGGGAGCGACTCGTAGTCCACTCTCCTTGATCTTTAATTTTTCCCATGCCGAAGAGGCAACTGGGTCTTATGTGGTGCCGAGGTCTTTTATCAGCTCGACACCTTAGAGCTACGGCTGTGCTGCATCAGCCTCGTTAGTGACATCGGTTACCCACTCCTACATGAAGCTACTAGGAGCTCGACCTACGGGGGCAGCACTACTGACTTTAGGTCACCAGCTCGCACGGGAGCCTTGGAAGGCTCGACCGGTAGGGGTGTCCATGCAGTCTGTTGGCCACCTACTTCCGTGGAAGCCACAAAGAGCTCATCTTTGTAGAGGGTACCTCGCGAAGAGGACTGATGAGGCTTTATCTGAGTTGAAATAAAGTTGGTAGAGCTGCTTAGTCTGTTGGTCATCAACTTCCTGCATAGTCTTTGAGTTCACAAAAAATGGAAACTAGAAAGTGAGAGCTTTTAGTTTCTAAAAGGTGAGAACTTAGCTTTCTAGAAAAAGAGGACTTAGCCTTTCGGAGGATGAGAACTTAGCTTTTTGTAGTGTTTCCCACAGGCGGCGCCAATTGATGTTTCAATTTTTTGGTGATGTATCAATTTTTTGTGCTAAGTACCTCGTCATTTGGTCTGCTTCCAAGTGGCCGATGACTCAGAGGCCGAAGTTAACTTCTGCTGGATGAGGACCTGGATGCCGAGCTGGGGGCAGATTAGGTGCCGAGTTAACTGGGCCGAGCTGGGCAGGTTAGGTGCCGAACTGACTGGGTTGAGCTAGGCAAGTTAGGTGACGAGCTGACTGGGCCAAGCTAGGCAACTTAGGTGACGAGTTGACCAGACTGTTGAGCTGCCAATTTGGTGCCGAGCTGACCAGAGTGTTGAGCTGCCTATTAGGTGTCGAGCTGACCAGAGGGCCGAGCTGCCTATTAGTTGTCGAGCTGACCAGAGTGCCAAGCTGCCTGGTGGCGAGCTGGATTGATTGTTGATCTTCATAGTTCTTTAGAGACCTGCAAGAAATCAATGTCAAAGGACCTGAGGTGGCTAACCCGGCGAAGTCGCTCCGATGATTAAGTCAGTACTCTCATAGTAGACAATGAGCTAAAAATCACAAAGTATGAGAGATAGAATATGCTTACTTGCCCCCCCCCCCTATGCCATTGGGGTTGGTGCCTTTATATAGGCATAGTTTGGCGTGGGCTTCATGCACCGCATCCGAGATTTCCGAGGTCATCTAAGTGGTCTGAGATTCCCTGAGGTAACCACCATGCATGTTGACCACCCTCCGGATCGTTCGGCACGTGGGCCAACTTCCAAGGATCGTGGGAGTTAGGATATGCATGCCGAATTTGTCGGCGAGCACATCTCGCAAGTCGCTAGGTCGGTGCCTATGTCAGGCCACCAGGTCGGCGCCTGTGCCAGGCCACCAGGTTGGCACCTGTGCTAGGCTGCCAGGTGGGGCACCATCAACTTGGCTAAGGCAAGTTGTTGCCTAAGTGGTTCCGGGTGTCACCTACTTGTTCCGAGGTGCCATGTGTCACAATATCATTGGAGGGCCAAATCCACCCTCATCAGTTAAGATAGAAGACTCAAAGAATCGTCGGTCATCAAGATCAAAAGACTCCAGGGAGCCATATGTTGGGATAGAGAATCAACATCAGTCCTTAGTAAACACAGCATTGCCACTAAGTGTAGTGCCCATTTGTGAAGATATAGCCAAGTTAAAAGAAAGATCTGGAGGAACTAAAGCATATTCAGTCCCTTCTTATGCCAAATTTCAAGAATTTGTGCATATACCCAGGGTTGAAATTGCCAAAAAGGGTTAAAATTCCAAAGTTTGAGAAGTATAATGGAAAAAGTTGTCTCAAGGTGGATCTGAGCACATATTGTGGAAAAATGTTTCAGCTTGGAGTAGATAAGAGGATCCTCGTTCAACTTTTCCAGCAAAGTTTGGAGGGTGAAGCACTAGCATGGTTTGCATTACTTGAAGTAGATAAGAAGAAGACTTGGAATCAAGTGGCCACAACTTTTCTAGAATGGTTTGATTATGACATGGACTTGGCTCCAACTAGAGGGATAATGGAAGGCATGCAAAAGGCACCCAAAGAAAGTTTTGCCGAATATGCATACTGATGGAGATCTGTTACTGCTCAGTTGAAGACTCCCATCCCGTTGGAAGAAATGATCAAGTTCTTTCTAAGGACCTTAGAGCCACCATTCTCTACATTCAAGAAATATCATTATTTCAAGGGAATAGTCATTGTTGGAAAGAGAATTGAACATGACTTTCGATCGGGAAGTTGTGGTCTGATTGTCAACCCTTCACCGTCTAGTGAAGTAATGAAGTGTAGGCTATTGTTGGTAACTATCAAAGAGTTGAGTCATCAGGTCAGAATTGTCCAGCTTCTCCTTCCCAATCAGATAGAAGAGTTAAGAGAAAGCTTACTCCGCTCTCAATGCCACTTTCTCAATTACTTCCTCAGCCAGTACAAGAAGGTTGTTTTGTTTTGCTTTAACCAAAACCAGTTCCAAATCTGCATCCTCGAGGGTTCAGATTGAGTACATTCTACAATTATCATCAGATGCCTAGACATCTTACTAATCAGTGTGTACCTCTACGGCTTATAGTACAAAATCTTATCGATAGTGGAATCTTTCAGCCTTAGCGGCGTACCACGAGTTTTGGCCATTTGGTTTTGTGTTCCTTTTTCATCTTGCTTATAATCAAAGTTGTAAATAACTGGAACTATGATCGATCTGATCCCTTACGAGGGAGGGGTACGTAGGCAACTTGGGTAGTGGCGCTTGGGTTTGACCAGGATAATAAAATAAAAATAAGGTTTCTTAATCAAGTGAAATGGCAATTAATCATCTTTTCATTTTTTTCAATGCAATACTTCTCCGTACCTACCAAATAACCCTAGAATGCCTCCCTTATAGGTCCTTGATAGTGTGCGTAATTTCCATATTATTTGTATTTTTTCTTATTTAATTAGTATGTTAATTAATGGATTTTATTGTGTTTTATTTAGAAAATCACAATTTGGGAAAGAAAGTTGAAAGAAGATTGCAGCATAGCCCCAGCATGTTGGGAGAAGACCAGCACGATTTCAACATGCAAGAAGTGGGCCCCATCAATCCTAGTAGGATTCAGCTGAGTTGGAGGCATGAGTCATCAAGAGTTTTTGTAGAGTCTATTTCTTGCTGTACTTCTAAAAAGAAAGAAAATCAAAGTTCATCTTAGTTAAGAATTTCTATTTAGAGATAAGGATAAGATTAGATCTGGATTAAGCATTATCCCATTAGGAAATTGGACTTTCTATTTTTGAGAAAGAACTCTTAAGAGGTGTTGGAAACAGCCCCTCCTTCGAAGGCTATATAAAGGGGGGTAAACTAGCACTCAATCACTCAATCAAGGAGGGAAGAAGTAAAGGAAGGAAGCAGAATTTGACCTCTCCATCTGGAAGCTGCGATCTCTCGATGAAGTTCGATTAGCTTTTATTTTTTGGTTGAAGGTTAAGGAAGCTTTGGTTCTATAAAATTGTGAGATCTAATTGATTTTATTTCAGTTCATTGTTTATGAGTATTTATATATTTTCTGTGATTTATTGTTTAAGATTATTTTATTGATTGAGCAACAGGATCCATTGTTCAATCGATAAAATAACCTATTGCCCATTAGATCATCAAATTCGTATATGTTTGTTAGATTTAATCTTTGTGGCAAATAACATAAACCGATTATGGACAAGTTTTTGGTTCATGTTATGAAGATATATAATCTTGTTTAAACGATCCGAGCTTGTGTGTTCGTTGACTAGAATTGGGTCTCTCCAATTCTTAATGTTGTTAATAGATTAAATCCTAAGAGTTTGTTTAGGGTTGTCTATTAATAAGAGAAGCAATCAAAGAACTTGTTTTGATTGCCAAAAATACAAGTAGAGATTGGCTATTAGAGCTTTTTAGTAGCCATAACCAATTTACTCATAAGCACCTGAATTCATCCTTGCATCAATGATCAATTGTAAGAATCAAGGCTGAACTTATCCCTTCAACCGGATGTTTCCTTCCATTCAATAAACCTTTATTTTTTTTTTCTTATCTTTATAACAACCCTCTACTTCGTTTTCTTGAAAATAAATCAACCCAATCCCTGAGGAGATGACATTGCTCATCACTATATACAAAAATATTTAATTCGAGCAGGATTTTTATTTTTGGTCGGATTCGACACCCACTAGTCCTACCCAACCTCAACCATGTCATTTATACCACGTTTTCTCGCATTTAATTCACTCCACCAACGCGCACACACACACATGCACAAGTTTTCCCTTTGTAATGTTTCATGCATGTGTTATCTGTGGTTTGAGGTTCATTGCTACTTTAAGATGAAAAACAATAGGAGAAAAGCCAGAACAAGATGTGGTTAGCCTAAGGATTCTAGACATGTTGCCAATGTTCTATAATCAAAATAGAAGTGACCATTTATTAGATTACTCAATTATGCTAAAAAAATCCTTTGTTATGAAATCATCTTTCCTTTTTATCCTTTTTTGTCTTTAGCATAATAAGTTCAAATTCTTTGGTCTAGTGTTTTATTTAGAAAGATGTCTACTTATGATGACAGTCATTTTGTAACCCGCCAAGAATTTGACAAGCTTAAGAAAATGATGGTTGCCTTAGGTTCCAAGATGGATTGGCCGATATCTCAAACCGGGGCAAACCCACTTCACACACCCCATCAGACATACCCTTGTCCTTGCCATCCTTCATAACATCCACACCTACACCCACAAACATTAGGCTATCATCTCAACCAACATCCATAAACATTAGGCCACCACCTCAACCAACACCCACATCTTACAAACCATCAATTCATGGATGTTCATTTGGTGCACTCATAATGGCCAAGAAACCATTTGTCATGTCAATCCCACATCTGATGACTTTTCTATGTACATCTCCAATATCCATGCCCACTCTTGCAAACTTTAGACTACCACCTCAACCAGCATCTTTATCTTCCAAACCAACCATTCAAGGATGTTCACCTGGTGGATCTACATTTGCCAAGAAACCATTAGTCATATCAATCTCACCTCCAGCAACTTTGTCTCATGCATCTTCATTACCTAAGCCGGCACCACAAACTCCACTACTTGCTCCAACCCAAGCAACCCAGCTTGACCAACCACCATAGAAGAAAGAAAGAAGGGTACTTACCCAAATACCATGCTCTCATGATCAGTTGTTACCATTTCTTGTTTCAAAGGGATATCTCCGGTCATTGAAATGGAAACCACCTCCACAACTGAAGCCAAGTAAGTAGAATGAAAATGTGTTTTGTGCTTATCACCAAGGGCCTAGGTACACTACCAATCATGGCATCGCCAATGCCCAAGATCTCATCGACGAGGGTGTATTTGATCCCACTTGGGAAGATCCAGACATGGTGTCGCCAATCCCCAAGAAACCGACCCATTAGAATATCTCATCAGTTTTGTTTCATTGCATTAAGACTCATTTCAATTATTCTGTTCTGTTTCGCTTTCACCTTTTGTAGTTTGGAAATGAATGTAATCATTAAACATCTCATCTTTTGTGTTAATGAAATTTTTACTTAGTCATTTCATTTTATTGTCCTGCCTTCTGCACTTCCAATAAAGTAATAAGTTTTAATGAGGGGACTTCACAAATTTGAAAAAGAGATAAAGTTACCACTTCCCTTAGGAGGATTGTGTAAACATGATTGTCTTGGATCAAAGACTTGGGATAAGCCTTAAAGGCATAACTGTGCAAAATAATGATTGTTGATCAAAAGGTCATGGCTAGAAACACCCAAGGGAGGGGTAATCCCATTAGTCCAAAGCAGCAATATCCATTCCCAAGCATGTCCACAAATATGCTCACCATTGATAGCTCAAATTGGGGCAAACATAAGGTTGAAGTCATTGTGATGGGATATACACTCCTTTGGATCTGTTTCATAAGCCAACATAGAATGAATGTGTCATAACAACCTAGTGCTCAACTGATTAATCATGGAAAGGACTAAAGACCATTATCGATCATTTTATGTCCCATAAATCCTTTGCCACTATCAATATAGCTAGTTAGCCCATTGAGCGGATTTGTCGGACTTTCTTCTTTATTAAACCAATTAAATTTTCAGGTTGCTTCTTCCCAAAGGGCTAGAAAAAAGTTTTAAAAAGAGAAGAGAAAGAAAAAAGAAAATAGAAAAAATAAAGAACATACAAAAAAAGAGTAAAAAAAAGGAAAAAAAATCACCCTCATTCAAGCAATCTCAGAGCATGCAAGTCTTGAAATTGTCAAATGACATAAATACCCTTGAGCCAGTTGATTTCAAATTGTGCTCAACATGTAGTTCTTCCTTGGAAGTTATGAATTTAAAAGAAAAATAATGGGAGACCATCTTTTGGTCGATTGCTTTATCCATTTTCATTAAACCCTCTATATTGTTCATTTCACTAGTTATCCCTTTGAGCCTTTGTAGGAATCATTCCTTAAAATAAACACTCATAAGAGGTAGGTGTTAGATGTTGTGCATGTGCATGCCAGTCGGTTTTAAAAAGAGAGAGAGAGAGAGAGAGAGAGACGAAAAAATTAATGAATATGAAAATTAGGGCAAATGCACAAAATAAAGTTAAAAAACAAAAACAAAAATAAAAATAAAAATAAAAACAAAGGAGCACAAAGAAAGGGGGTTACAAAGAAAAACTGGGGTAGTTAATTGCTACAAAGAATTATGAAAAGAGCAAGCAAAAAAATTGGGGCAAACAAGGTAGTCAAAGTGATAAATTGTTCTCTAGAAGCAATATATGTCTTTATGCCAACCTTACCTATTTACAATTCACCCTATAATAAAATCCTCCCTGATCACCCAGGTGCACAACCCATAGTATTGAAAGACATGAAAAGCTTTGTGTTTCAATTATGATTGCAAAAGTATTTAATTGAGAAAAAATAAGAATACAAGAGCATAATTTTGAATAAAGCCTTAAATTTGGATTCTAGCATGTGATACCCATTATAGTTTAAGTTTCTTAACTCTTTTATTCATTGTTTTAGAACCCTTGTTCTAAGCCATGTTTCATCTTAGTCAGAAGTCCTCCTCGATCCTTAAGAAATTGGTAAGTAGAACTAAACAAACCTATTGAAATGAAATATATCTTCGTTATAAATACCTTGCATCAGAAAGTTGAGTAATCAAGCAAGTGAAGTGATTAATTACTTGAATTGTAGTAGAATTACCACTTAACCCAATTCGAGCATGTTCAACTCTACCCCTCATTTGGAGTTCCCCGTGCATACCCATTTTTTGGAGAGATCATCAACTTTGCTCCCTTAAATTGAGCAACCAACCCCTTTGCGTTAAATTATCTTTTATTGATCCAAACTGGGGCAGTCCCCCTTCCAATAAGTGTTTCTCGATATGAATCTTTGATTGGCAACCATTGTACATCAAATGTTTATGTTTTTGAGATTTGAAATATATTGATTATTATTTTCAGAGAAGGAAGTGGTTGATTTTATCTCTTATTCAAATCTAGCAAAAATCCCCGGTGGAACTTTATCTTTGAATATCCATTGCTTTGAATCATTTTAATATAACATCTTGCATTGTGTTTTTCTTGATTAATTGATTAGTTAAATTTTTCCTTTGAAATCCATTCATTATATAAAGAATTGTGCTTTTTAGTTAATCATATCGTGTTCTTTTGAAATCATCCAGCTTCCAGAAAGTCATCATTTTCCCACCCTATGGCATATATATCATTATTTGATCATGTTAATCACATTTGTTTTAAAGTCCGTTGTGGCAACAAAGCCCTTTGTGGTAGTAAAGTCCTTTATGGCACCAAAGTCCCTCACGGCAGAATATCAATGTTTTGTGAATAATTGCATCATGGAATAGCATGGTTTTTGTGGATTTGTTTCACAACATAGCATATCCTAGATACATAAATTGTTATTGTTCCATTTAAAAGTCATTAACTCCTCATCAAGTTTCAGTTAAAAAATCATTAATCTCTCATCTGAATTAAATCCGTTTCAAATCCCTTCATAGCATCCAAGTCCCTTGTGGCATTAAAGTCAGTTATAACATTAAACTCTTTCATGGGACCAAAGTCCCTTGCAGTAGAATATTAATGTTTTGTAGATAATTACATCATGGCATAACATGATCGTTGTTGATTTGTATCACGACATAGCATATCCTAAATATAGAAATCATTACTGCTTCAATTAAAGATCATTACCTCATCAACTTTCAATAAAAAAATCATTCATTTGAGTTAAACTTGTTTCAAAGTCCCTCATGGCATGAAAGCTCCTTATGGCATCAAATTCCATTATGGCACTAAAGTCCTTCATGGCACCAAAGTCTCTTGAGACAAAATATCAATACTTTGTAGATAATTGCATCATTACAAAACATAGATGTTCTTAATTTGCATCGTAGCTTAACACACATTAAACATGGAAACCATATGTTTCAATCATTAACTTTTCATTTGAATCATGACAATATCATAGTCCCTCGAGGCAACAAAGTCCATTATAGCATTAAAGTCCTTCATATTCCCTTGTGGCATCAAAGTCCTTTAAGACATTAAAGTCCCTCGTGGCAAAAAAAATTAATGTCATTTTCTCGCTTTTAAGCATAAAATCATTAATTTGTCATTTGAATTATATCAGTATCAAAGTCCATCATGGCAGCAAAGCCCTTTATGGCATTAAAGTTCTTCATGACACAAAAGTCCTTCATGTCACCAAAGTCCCTTATGGCATTGAAGTCCTTTAAGGCATTAAATACCCTCGTTGCGGAAAAATTAAAATTAGTTTCTCACTTTTAAATATAAAAAACATCAGTATTTCAATTAAAAATCATTAACTTCTCGTTTGAATTGTTAATATCAAAGTCCCTTATGGCAATAAAATCTGTTATGGCGCTAAAGTCTTTCATGGTAGTAAAGTTCATTCAGACATTAAAGTCACCAGTTCTTTCATTTGAATTATATCTAGTTCAAAGTCTGTTTCGACACTAAAGTCTCTTGTAGCAACAAAGTCCATCATAGCATAAAAGTCCCTTGTAACATTAAAGTCCTTCATGGCAAATAAATTAATATTATAATATGCTTCTTGCTAATTTTTTGACATATAGTGAATTATTGATTGCATCATGGCATAACACACATTTTATTATCATCAGTATTTTTATTTCTAATTGCAGCACTTATCGTGACTCAAAAAAATGATAGAAATAAAAATGAAAAATAAAAATGATGACAATGATAACAAAAAAATGATAGAATCATTACAACCTTCAACTATCCCATTATTGTATTGAATTTGCAAATCCCCTATCACTGCCAAGGAGCACAAAGGAAAATAACAGCTTATGACATCATATCAATCATGCATCATTATCTTGATGATTATTGTTACGCACTTGAAAGCACAACACTTTGCACCATCGTTGTTTTTATCAAGTGTTTCGTCCAAGTTTTCGAGCATAGACTACTCTTACATGGAAATACGTCTCTTGCCTATCAAAAGAGCAGTTACATTATATCAACTACAGGACCTCTATCAAGTTTTTAAAATGTTTTACTAAGGCTTTTAAAATGCTTTCTAAAGAACATATGAGTTTATGCCCTGATTACGCTTTGCAATAAGCTTAGTATTCTACTCTTGAATTACTTTTAATGTTGTGTTTTGACTGACTTTTAATACTTTTCTTTAAAAAAAATTGACACTAAATCCCTATGGGTTTTACCTGGGAGGGGTCTTTTCCCAAAAGAATAGTAGTTTTCAATTTTACCCTGATTCAGTAAGGTTTTTACCCAAGAGGGGTTGTTTTCTCAAAAGTAGATTGTTTACCCAAGGGGGTCATTTTTCCATAAAATATATAGTTTTCTCAAGTTTACTCCTATTTCGTAAGGTTTCTAATACCTAGGAGGGGTTACCTTGGCAAAAGTATTTGTTTTCACATGATAATTTGCTTTTTATCGCTAATTTTTATTCGCTTTCTTCCTTTTATGGCAAATGTACCAAGATTTCAAAGGGTGTAGATACCTAGGAGAGGTCATTTTGCCAAGAATAAAATATTCTAAACCTGATGAAACGATGTTGCACAAGAACTCTTCTTCTTCACCTCTCCACTCACAATAATCTTCCTTCCTCGTCTCGCCCCTCTTCCAGGCCTACCCTTCATAAAAATTTCTTTGTACTTTTTTTGTCTTTATTGTTTCGTAATTTCCTACCTCACAACAAAGAGGAGCAGTTGTCTGCACTCGATTTTTGCTCGGTCCACCGCTTGAACCCCCAATTCACCACAAATTCTCAATCAGACCCTTCTGATCCATATGAAGCACTTTAAAACCTAAGAAACCCGAATTTCACCCTGAGAATTTCCAAATTCACCATTAAATCTACCCAATGCCAATTCAATGACCCCAATCAACCCCCATATAGGCCTTAATCCTTAGATTAAACACCACAATTAAACTCAAAACTTGCTAAAATACCCACCTAACAAATCTCAAGTCAAAATTCCTCCGCTTACCCTCCCATCAAATGAATATTCCATTTCGACCCCTCTCGTTAGCATGAAACACTCATAACCGAGATACCTTTGATCTTAACACATTTGAGCCAATCAAACCATGCCATTAAACTCCGGATACATAAAAACACCTGCCTATAAAGTTTCAACCCTAGATTCTCCCATTTTCCCTTCCATCAAATCAAGATTTCATTCTAGAACATCTCGTTGACCCTATTCCTATGATCTTGACCCTCCAAGACTAATCAAACATCACCATCAGATCTCGGACACCTCCAAATACCCACCTATAAAATTTTAGCCCAAAATACCTTTTTTTGCCCTTCCATTGCACCAAGATTCAGTTCTGATGTTCTAGATTGACCAAATCAAGCCCTTTCTAGATCTGCCTGATCTGGGCCCATTTGGCTCCACCAATCAACTTAGAATGTCCAAAAACCTAGCCCTACCAAATTTTAGTCAAAAAATACCCTTATTTACTCATCCATATGGAAAGATTCCATTTTAGCCAATCTCGTTAGCCTATACAAGCAAAAACCATGTCTGTACCCAGAACCCATCTCAACCCTTTAATCATCGACCCAAAACCCCCCATCATCAAACCAAGACCCCTGGTATAACCCCTTAGACCCAGTTTGCCACAACTATTTCCAAATTACGAAAATACACCTAGACTTACCCATTACTCGAACAGAAGAGGCGGTAGCAGAAAGGTCTCCCACTTCCGATCTCCCTCTCACCCGCTCTTCTTCTTCTTCACGCCTGCACGTGGAAAAACGCGGCACATAAAGACAACCCAATGGGAGCGCCACGCAAAGTAGAGGCTGGCGTGCAACGTGGAACCAATTGTGTGACTGCACGCAGCAACCTCAGATGGTCATGCGACAAGGCCGAACTATATTTTGGTCGTCTGCACCCACCTACTTCCAGGCGGTCTCGAGAATAAATAGGGGGTGACCCCCCCCCCCCCATAAGGTGAGCATCTAGACTCTTTACTACTGACAACTTCATTGCCTCCCTTGTGGCCTCGTCTGAGCATCCCAAACTCAGGCCTCGTCCACCTCTCGTCACACCCCTACTAACTTGACCATCGGAGTCCTCACCTCGGGTTAGCACCCGGGGCCTCTGACATCTTCTCTCTCTTCACAAGACTGGCCTACAGGCCCTCGGCCACAGAGGACCTCGGACTCGTCAATCAACTCTCAACTCAGAAGCAAATTTACTTTGTTTCCTTCAGCCCATCCAAGGTACCAACAATTGGCGTTGTCTGTGGGAATGTCGCTTAGACTTCCCTCAATTAAGCTTACACTTTAAAACTTGTCTTAAAATTAACTCCTAAGCTTCAACCAAGATGTCAAGAAACACAAGGAATGCTTATAACTTGGTTACGATGGACCAATTCCAAGCCATCCTCAACCGGCTTGATAACCTCGCGCAAAGGCTAGATGAGGTGGGGCGCCCAACAAGAGACTGCCCTCAAGGTAGCCTCCCCACTGGGATCCTGGGGCACCATAGCAGACAAGTGTCTCCAGACCCACTAGCCATAGGCCCAGTCAGACCCAACAAAGTCGACCCCTCATAATCCAACAGTAATTGACGCACCAGTCAGCCACTAAGAACCTCACGACCCCCTAGCCGATGAGGGGACGAATTAGCATAGTCTCGCGATCACCACTAAGACCAAGGACATCGCCATTGACGATAAAGCCCCGGGACGAAGGCGGGCGATCGGGCCACCACAGCCCCCTTCAAGGGCTGAGGGCCAACCCCATGCCTGTCCCTTTCGTGTCTTAGACCTCTAAGAACTCCTGAACGATCGGCGGGCTAGAAGGAATGGAAGCGTACACGCATCAGAATACTCAGGGAATAGGGCTGACCCGTTCCAGGTCCGGGAGGACCAGGACGAGGAGGCCTCGGCCATCGACCGCCAAGAAGGAGAGGCTGACCACCAATGCAGAGACCCGGAGAAGATGAAGAAGAGAAATAGAGACAGTCGCAACAGTAACAACAACAACAAGGACAACAAGAAGCCACCGACTTCGACCCTGGCTTATAATAAATATGCGCCACTCAACTCCACCCGAAGATAAATCGTCATGCAAGTAGGGAAGGAGGAGTTTGTGAAGTGGTCTGAGACGATGAAGAGGAACCCCAAGAGGGGTCACCTGAAGAAGTATTGCAAGTACCACCGTGACACCAGCTATGATACCGAGGATTGCTACAACTTAAAGAATGAGATCGAGTCCCTCATTCACAATGGTCACTTGAAACAGTATGTGGGTGGCAAGGTCGGTGCCTCGTCCTCGCAATAATAACAACAACAGCAGCAATTAGTAGGCACATCAGGGGCAGTAGCCATCATCGACATCATCATCGGGGGCACGGCCTCGGCCTGAAAGACCTACGTTAGGCAACTAAACATCCAGGGGTTGGCTCCCAAGAAGCCAAAGCAAAGCGAAGCCTTCACCTTCATGAAAGAGGACTTGAAGGGGATCTTAGTCCCCCATGACGACGCACTGGTGATATCAGTTGTCATCATAAACTTCATGGTGAGGAGGATACTGGTCGACAACAGCTCCTTAGCCGACATCCTCTTATCCAATGCCTTCGAGAAGATGAAGCTAGCGCCCGAGCGCCTCTAGCCCGCCAACGTGCCACTCGTCGACTTCTTCGAGAACATGTGAAAACGGAGGGAAGAATCACCCTACCAATCAAAATAAGGACAGAACCCCAGTAGGTGACAAGGATGAATGAGTTCCTGGTCGTAAAGATCGGCTCCCCCTACAACGCCATCATCGGGTAGCCGACCCTCCACGCGATTCAGAAAGCCATCTCCTCTTACCACCTCAACCTTAAGTTCTCCAAGGCAGTCATCTCCTTTTACCACCTCGCTCTCAAGTTCCTGACCGAACATGGCGTCGAAGTCATCGAAGGGGATCAACAAATCGCCCGCCAGTGCTATGTGGTAGCACTAAAGGGCAAAAACAAAGAGGCCTTATCATTAGAGGGCCTCGATCTCAGGGAGGAACCAACGAGTCAAGTCTAACCGGCCTAGGACCTCGTCTCGATGCCCCTGAACGAGGACAAGCCTAAGAAAGCAGTACACATCGGGTCCAACCTTCCTCCAAGCAGCCTTTCCGAACTAGTATGTTTCCTCAAAGCTAATGCCGACGTCTTTGCTCGGTCTACCGCTGACATACCCAAACTTGACCCTAGTCATTACTCACAGGCTAAGCGTAGACCCGAGATCTAGGCCAGTTTGGTAGAAGAAGAGGATCTTTGCACCGAAAAGATGGAAGGCCAAGGGGAGGAAGTTGACAAGCTACTCAATGTCGGTTTCATCCGAGAGGTACATTACCCTAATTGGTTGTTTAGTGTAGTTATGGTAAAGAAAGCTAATTGTGAGTGTCGAGAAAATAGGCTCACTTGCCACTTAAGCTGAAAATGGAATCACCACCCATCAAATACGAAATTGGAGGTGATGGGACCTCCGGGATTTACATTGAAAAACATTTTGATTTATTAGTGACTCCAAAGCCCAAGGCACTAGCTAAACCAGTCCAGGTAAGACTCGGATGGGAGAGGGAAGGGATTAGCCACCCCTCTCTCGGGTCCAATAGGTGGGGCCCACATGGGAACTCAAGCAAGCATAAACACAAAATACAAATAATAAAGCAAGAACAAATTACAAGAACAAGCTAAGAAAAATCCTTCCTTTTTTTATTCATATTCTAATGAATGGATTAGTTTCAGTAATTAAGTCTATAGTACATCTCATCACCCAAGTAGGAACAAGCTTACATTCATCTTTAACATTACATAAGGTAGATTTTAATTAGGGGAAAAAGGATAAACTAGTTTATGAAAAAATGAAGGAAAACAAACTGATCTACCAGGATTTCCAATATTTAACATCTTATTGAAGTGAAATAGTGAAGTGAAATGTAACTCTATCAATAATAAAAGAAATTGAACATAACGGTTATTTAACATGGGTAAACTAAGGAACTCTACTGATAAACATCAGGAATATTGATTCAAGTGAGACAGGAAGATAGAAAAAGAAATCAGTAAAACTAGAGACAAACTTCTAAATCCTTAAGAAAATTGAGAGTAGAACTGGGTTGGTACAAAGAGTTACAAGAGCACATTGATGAGCCCAGTCTCTCTCTTCCAATCTGCAGATTCCACGGAGCAAAAACAAGAAAAAGAAATAAAGAACTAAACGCAAAGAAAGCGGGAATTGACCTTACTAATTGAAATATGGCCTGAGATTGAGATTGAATACTACAAGTAGAAGATCCAACTGAATTTGGTTGCCTCCTTTCTTGATCGACGATGGCAATTAGTGAATGCAACTGATGGTGTCTGACGTTGAAGTTAATCGATTGGACAGGGAGGAACGGAATCGTGGTGTCTTCTATTTACATCTTCGAGCTTTTATAACAAGGACGCATGAAACTTGCAAATGGGAGATCGACTTGTCGACTCGGTTTATGGCTGCTGCAATAAATTCCATGTTTAGGGCGGTGAATACAGAAAATAGGGGAGATGGGAAACAGCAGAGAGAAGGAGAAGGCGAGCGAGAGAGAGGAAGAGAGAGAGAGAGAGAAAAAGTTGGTTACTGCAATGCTGCTGCAACCAATTGCAATGGGTTCAGATCAGCTGCTGCAATGTTGCAACCAATTGCAACGGTAGTGATGAAATAGAGAAAACGTGAAAAATAAAAAAGGGAGTGGGCAACCACAAGGAAGAAAAAAAAAAGGAAAAGGAAGAATAATAAGATCAAGAAAGAGAGTGGGAGAGGGAGGCCGGGCGCCGGAGATGGTTGGTTGCCACCGCCACCGAGTTGGGTTCAAACGAAGGGGAGATGAATAGTCTGAATGAAGAAGATAGGATATTATTTATAATAGGGTTAAGGGGTAGTTTTGTGAATTTAGGAAATCCAGGGGTGTTTTGGTACTTTTCAAAAAGTTGGGTTAAATCGGGTCTAAAGGGTTCAGGTCAAGTTTTCAGTTCAGGGGGGGGTCAAAATGGAATATTTCCAGATGGAAGGGTAAATGAGGGCATTTTTGGCTAAAATTCGGCAATGTAGGGTTTTTAGACATTTTGGGTTGATTGGTGGGGTCAGGTTGGCCCAACTAGGCCCAAATTGGTCAGATTTGGAAAGGGTTTGACTCAGTCAATCTCAAACCTCGGAACGAAATCTGTATGTGATCGAAGGGCAAACAAAGGTGTTTGGGGCTGAAATTTTATGAGTATTTGAAGGTTTTTCGAATCTAATGGTGATGTCTGATTAGTTTTGGGGGGTCAAGTTCGTAGGAATTTGGGTCAATGGGATGTTTTGGAAAGGAATCATAGTTTGATGGAAGAGCAAATGGGGAATCTAGGGTTGAAACTTTACCGGCAGGTGTTTTGATGTCTGGAGTTTAAGGATGTGGTTCGATCAGTTCGAATGTGTCAAGGTCAAGGGAATCTGGATTCCGAGTGTTTAGGTTAACGAGAGAGGTCAAAATCAAATCTTTGTTTGGTGAGTGGGTAAATGGGGGAATCTTGGGCTAAAATTTCATGGGTGAGAGTTTTTAGAGGTCCTGGGGCTGGTGGTTGTGTCTGATCTAATGGTTGAGGTGTAAGTGAGGTTGATCGGGGCCATTAGGTGGGCATCAAGCAGGTTTAACAGTGAATCTAAGGGTTTTGGGGCTAAAAGTTGGGTTTTCTGGGTTTTTGGGTGTTTTGGAGAAGTCGAATGGGTCTAATCAGGTGTTCAGGGTGAATTGGAGGTTCAAGTGACAAACCGAGCAAAAATCGGGTGCTGACACTAATGGGAGGTGGTGAATCTGTATAGACTTTACAGACATCAAGCGATTTTGTAGTCACCGCAAGGGGTGTCAAAGGTATTCGGAAATCCAATTTCGAAATAGATATCCAACATAATCGAATCGAATTCGAATAATTCAGATATCTTATTGGTTGAATTCAGATATCCTATTCTTATCATATAGTTAATCGAATTCGAATTCAGATATAACCTGATTCGATTCGATAAACATCCAAATTCGACCGATTATTTAATTCTTATATATAATATATAAAATATTTTATATAATAATTAAGTTATATAAATAATTTATATATTTAAATACTTTATATCAATAAAATATTTATTGTATATATTTATTAATTATCTAAAATAATTAATTAATCGAATTCAAATCAAATATTCGAATATTTAATCGGTTTCGAATTCGGATATTAATTTTCAATATCTGTCGGATATCAAATCGAATTTGAATATCGGGTTTTCTAATCGGATTCGAATTCGGATATTGCCTGATCTTATTCGAATTCGATCCATTTACACCCCTAGCCACCATAGGGTATGAGATGCTCAGCTTTATGGATGCCTTCTTCGAGTACAACCATATCAAAATGCACCCCAAGGACGAGGAGGATACCTCATTCATCACCGAGCATGGCACATACTGTTACATGGTCATGCCCTTCAACCTCAAAAACATCGAGGCCACCTACCAATGCCTAGTGAACAAAGTCTTCAAGCATCAAATGGGGAGAAATGTCGAAGCCTATGTAGACGACATGGTGGTGAAAAGCCTGAAAGCCGAATAACATACATCGGACCTAGCTGAAACCTTTGACGCCTTGCGGAAGTATAACATGAAGCTTAATCCCAGGAAGTGTGTCTTCGGCGTCACCTTGGGCAAGTTTCTAGGCTTTGTCATTACGCAGTAGGGTATAGAGACCAACCCAGAAAAGATTCGAGCTATCCTTGACATGGCACCACCTTGGTCAATGAAGGGGACTCAGAGACTTATCGACCGAGTAGCTGCCCTTAGCCGTCTCATGTCGAAGTTGACCAATCACTACCTACCCTTTTTCTAGGCCATCAAGAAATTGAAAGACGTTCAGTGGACAAAAGAATGTCAATGTGCTTTCGTAGAGCTGAAGTCCTACCTCTCCTTCCCTCCCTACTCACTCGGCCACTTCTAGGAGACGTGTGGTAACCTGTTGGCATGCTGTCGTAGGCACCCAAAAATAAAATCTATACTCTCAAAAACAAATGCAGTAGTGCGAGTAAGGATCGTTCCCACAGAGTATCTAGCCTAGTTTTTATGTTGTGTGAACAAAGATGGAGGGGGGTTTGAGTATATAACGAAAACTAGAATTAAAAGGAAACAAAACAAAATGAGAAGCAATGCAAATCAAAGTACTGAAATTAATCAAAAGAACGAGTCTTGATCTAAGTCAACATCCACCACCAAAATTTCAGTACTGCTCATCGATGCAAAGATATATCAATTCAGACATTGAATATTCATCGTAGGAATTATTTTCCTGTATCTCCCTAATCACAGTTAATCGGAAAACAAGCGATCCTCCTAACCCTTACTACTGAACAATCCCTAAACAAGCATTAAAGATTTAATCTAGCAGTAGCCTTAAAAATTAGAGATCGATGAAGCTAAACCACACAAGCACAAGCGGTTGCATTTAATTCAGTCGAGTGTTCCTCCTAAGATCTAACAATTTTTGACGTAGCAAATCATTAAACCCTAATTGCTTTGCAGATTAGAGGGATCAAACAATTATGGATCTGATATCTAACCTAGCAGTAGATTGCAACGAATAATAAACTACTAGGCCTCCTACCAATCAAACGAAACAATCATAAACATGAACATAAAAAAACATTTGATATTCAAAGCATAAATCAAATAATGAAAATCAAATTAGATCTCACAGTTTTGTTGATTCTAAGGCTTCTGTTTCCTTAGACCAAGTATCAGAATTTAGCCACGCATGGTCATGGTAAAAACTCTAGAAAAATCAGAGAAGAGAAGAGATGTGCGGTAGCCTAGGTCTGATATTCTCTTTCTTGTTTTTCCTCTCATTTCCTTTCTCTCTACTTCCCCCAAGAGAAGCCTACAAAGTCTCCTAGAATTTCTCTAGATAACAGTCTCCAAGTCTGACTTGTCAAGAAAAAAATTCAAAAATGAGATAAAACAAAGTTCTAATGTAACTGGGAGAGTGGTGATTTCGCATATGAAAACTTGCATGCTAAGGAACGTTTTCAGCACGTCAATAATGCGGTTACAGCTACTTAGGGACCGATTTCGACCTCGATGCAGTCAGTATCTATCAAAACTCAAAACGTGAACTCAATCGGAGTTCGGATGAGATAATTATGCCCAAATTACGACGCAGTGCAGAAACTGTCCAGAATTACCCGATTAGCTTTGTTTTTCACTTGACGCCTCCATTTGTGCCCTAAATCAAAATATAAGAATAATGAGTTCATTTAGGCACTAAATAAGTATAAAAAACTAAACATTAATGGCCTCTCAGCTGGGGACGAGGCCATTAGTTCGATATTGATAAGAGAAGATGGACTACAGAGGCCTATCTACTATGTCAACAAGGTCCTCTTTGATGCCAAGACCCGCTACCCCAAAGTGGAGAAATTGGATTTTGCCTTAGTGGTCTAGGCCAGGAAGCTCAGACCATATTTCCAAGCCCATAGCATCACGGTCCTTACCATCCAGTCCCTTAGGGCCATCCTCGCCAAGCCAAAGACTTCGGGGTGGTTGACCAAGTGGGCCATCAAATTGTCTGAGCTCAACTTGCAATTCCAGTCGAGGCCTGCAATCAAAGCATAAGTCGTAGCTGACTTTGTAGTTGAATGCACCTTCAGCCCATCCCTCAGCTAGGCTCCAGAAGAGACAAAGGGACCTCAACCGACCGAAGAACTTCGACCGACCTGGAAGCTTTTTGTTGACGGATCCTCCAACTCAAAGGGAAGCGGAGAAGGTCTCATACTCCTCGCCCCAGACAACTTTATCGAAGTAGAGTATGCATTGAGGTTTGACTTCTCGGCCTCCAATAATGAAGTCGAGTACAAGGCCCTGCTCGCCAAAGACCTCGGCTCCCAACACATTGAAGTCTTCAACAACTCTCAATTAGTGGTGAACCAAGTTAGCGGCGATACGAGGCCAGAGAGCAAAGCATGGCCCAATACCTGGCCAAGGTCCAAGAGCTCGCTAGCCACTTCCAACACTTAACTTTGCAGCAAGTACCACGGTCCGAGAACATGATGGCCAATGCCCTATCCAAGTTAGAAAGCACCTCAGGTGCAGTCCTCAGCCGCATGGTCTGAGTTGAGAAGTTAGAATGCCCCAACATCGATGAAGTCCAATTTGCACCTCAGGTGCAAATTCGTGGTTGCAGGTGCCTAGCAGATTCAGTTGTAATCTACATAGATCCTCGATTTCTAATCATAGGCCTAACCGCCGGTGATGGATTTGTGTGTGGGCTTCTAATGGAGTCCAACCAGATAGAGAGGGTGTTTTTGGAACGGAGGTGGGAATGTGTTTTTAGAATTTTTTATCAATATATCAGTCACACGATATTAGTAACAGAAAGTTAACGATAAGAGTAGACTTGGTCAATTCCAATTCCAATTATCATTAATTTAATGATAATCAATTCCAATTTTCCCTTCCTAGAAAATCGGATCGTTAACAAATCGTGATTCACTAAAGGCTCAACTCTGTACCGTTAGATTATAGTCACAGATCAATATTTTAACCCAAATTCCAGTCGGACGTGCAAAACGCAGCTACGCAGGTTCCGTCTTTGAATCAAATTCCACAGAGAGAATCCACTTTCCTTTGGTTTTTAAATGGGTGCTTATTACCCGCCTCGTCCATCATGTCATGCATCCATGCCCGCCATCAACACACATTTCATTCCTCCTTTTCCCTCTCCTTTCTGAATCTCTTGATCGACGGTTTATATTCGTTTTCACGAAAGTAGGAGAGCATCTGGCCCGTCGGATCTCGAGGGTTAGACTCAATGCTCCCTTTTTAACTTTTACTCTTTGCTCACTCTCACTATTCAGTCTGCTCGTTTTTTCTCAATCTCAAGTCGGAGATCATTGTCTCTGGCGATCGGAAAACCGCTTTAAAGTGGTTTTTCTTCAAGCGGAAACCGCTCAGGAAGCTGATCTGGAGGATAGACTGTTGGGATTATCAGATCTGAAGCGGTTTTTGGCGCTTGAAAGGTGCTCTCATAGTCATACTCCATTCATTTTATGCTCTTCAACTACTTTTCGAGCTATTGTTGGTTATAACTGATTTCTGGTTATGTAAGCGTCAATGAGTGAAAAATGGTGGATTTCGTGAAGTCTTTTTTATAATAGAAGCTCTGTTTTCGATCGGCTTTGTATGAAAACAGAGATTTTGACGTCAAAGTGCGACTTATGGTGTGGGTTCAGTTCTCTTCTCTTAGTTTTTATAGTAATTGGAGATTTTAGAAATCAGAAAGTTGGATTGTCGCAGTTTTACTTGCTGAAATTAGTTATTTTTAATAGTTTTTCCTCTCAAAAGTGAGATCTGGATGAATTTCTCATCACTTAAGAATTTTATTCTTCTTTTTCAGTTCTTGCGTTATTTTCCTTGTAATTGTTTGCCGAGACAAATGATCTTTCACCTCGCAGAATGACATTTTTTTTTCTGAACTCCTGTTTGCTGTTAAAATACGTTTTTTTTTTCTTTTGTGGTTAAAAAGGAATTATTGTTTTGCTCTAAATAGAAATTCAAACCCGGGTCTTTCTCGGAAGGATCTGTCTTCCGTGGATTCTGATATTTTTACGGAGAACAATATCTTTTAGATTCTTTTAATAAAAAATATCTTGGTTTCTTTTATTTTTCTGGCGTGGGAATTTCGGACTTTTTTTTTATTCATTCTGCGAATCTCTTTCCTCCGAAAGAATATTGTTCTTTCTATCCTTTCCAAACGAATCGAATATTTTTTGTCATAGTCTGCGGAATACAGAGACCTTGTATGCTTAGTGCACATCAAGCGTATACTCATTTAGTGTAGTTCTGGTGCTGCTATACTGCGCTCGTTGCCTACAGGCAATGGTTTCCCCATATCACTCTGTCTCTGTTGAACTACATCTGACAAAAGAAATTTGACTTCTATTTGAACTCTGTATGTGTTGATATTCTGTATAAAGTATGCGGAATTATTACAAATACTATTTGTTTTAGGAAACTGAATTGGATTTTTTTTGACCAGCAAACTGAATTGGAATTTTAAGTAGAGACGCTGGGGTTTTTTCTGTGTTTCATTGGCAGTCCAGAGTTACTGTTATTCTCTATACCACGCTTATTTCTTTTTTCCTTCTTTTCTTCTTTCTATATCTATATATTTGCAGGTTCGGTTGGTGTCTTGGTGTACCATTCTATTTATTGTTAAAATTATTTTTGGCTATTGAATTGGAGAAATTTGTAGTCGGGTACATCTGCAATGGCTGATGGCGATAAAGTCGAGAAGTGTATCTTTCTATTCAAGCCTTTTGATTCTATACATTTCAGTTTTCTAGTCAGGCTTTTTGGTTGAACTTTGTTGAGTATATTCCTCGTATAAAATAGATGCAGATAGCCAGATATTGATCTTGTATTCTCTTTAGTTGGTTTTTGTAATTTGTCAAAAATAATATATCGTAAGAAATGTGTAGATTTATTGGTTTCTTTTGCTTTTAGTAGGGATTTCCACTAAAACATGTGAACATCTGAGCTTGTTTAAATTGTAAATTTATGTGAGAGCCAAGAAAGCAATAAGATTGAAACGTTTCATCTAATTCTAAACTTGGTGACTGCCTCGTTGCCTACTGCCTAGTAGCTTCTAAACAAAATTCATTATAAATTGTATATGATATGTAACGTGTTATAAATTGTACACATGTACAAGATAAATAATCATATATAAGTGCTTATAACTTATTATATGGTTATTACATTATATCATTGATATTATATTTACTTAGGAAGTCAATTGCCTATACTATAAAGAATGCCTTGGCATCACCTGCATTTGACAACACTGAGATGCTCATTGACTTACCAAGGAAGTCTACCTTATCCCTTGTGAAATACCCTGGTGCCTGCAGAACTCAAGTTTGGCAACAGAGAGATGCTCATGGAATGGGCCCAACTTACTTTAGAATCACATTATTGTGGTGATCCTGGTGACAGTAAGCTACCAATTTGGGCTGTTATTTGTAGAGGAACAGTTTTTGAACGTGTAATGCTCTTTATCTTTCAGGATATCTGACATCCATAGGATTTCTTTTATGTAATAAATCTAAGTATACATATGTTTCTCTTAACCATATTTATCCAGCTAATGACAAGGTGGATACAGCAATGAAACCAATTCCGCATGCCAATTTGGGCAAGAAAGATCAGGTAATCCAACTGTATAGTTTGGAAATACTAATAACAGCTCTGCAATTACCTTGTTTAGCTCCAATATATTATTTGCAATAACATTCCAAACCATTATCTAAATTACATGACTTTGGAAGAAAGTTAATGACCATTATTTGTGTGTGGTGATGGTGACTTTTTGTGTGTGGTGATGGTGACTTTATGCTTGAAGTCCAATGTTATTTTACTCACTGAATTGTTATAGTTCTGTTCCTTGTGTTTACTTAAAGGTATTTCGACCTTTCCTCTCAGGCTCCTAGAAAAGATGGAAGCCTATCTAATTCAACTTCTTCCATTACCTCATCTGGGGATGCTACTTCTAGCATCAAAGGTGAGGCTGATCAAAAGCCTGTTGCAGATCAAGGTTATTACCCACCCACCAGCTGTTATGGTTACTACTATCCGGGTTGGTGTTTTTGTTCATCCATTTTGTGTACATGCATGCGTGTACTTCTCTGGATGTGCTTCTATTAAAATTATCTCTATGTTTAGAGATTAATGAGTTAAAAGTATTTGGTTGTCTGCTTAATGGTTTTAGGATATGATGGTGCCTACTCTGAGTGGGATGACCGTGGTTATTTTAATGCAGGAGATGGTTCAGGAATGACATACCCAGTAAGTTCTTTAGACATTAATTATTTGAAGGTGAAAGTTCCTTGGTCTCTTTTTGGCTACCTAATAATGAATTAATCCTCTTCTAGTTTTGTTTTCATGTAAGGGAATAATTCAATCCCATTTCATCTCTATAAACTGTTGATCCACAAAATGTGGCTTAACTGTGTGAAGCTTCTCATTCTTTCATTTATATCAGGGTGTGCAATCAGATAGCAACTCGCTTGTTTACTATGTGCCTGGCTATAATCCATATGCTTCAGGAAGTTTGATGGGTGTTGAAGGTCAATGTCTTGGTCAACAACCATACTTTTCTTCAGGATACCTCCAACCACCAATATCATATGGGTCAGAAGCTGTGTCACCTTACTCATGGGATTCAATGTCAGTTGGGGATGCTCCAAATGGAACTGGTGCTGTACTTGCAGGTCCAAAGCCCACTAGTACCGGTTCAACTCCTACTGCTGCAGTGAAACCGAAAGCCTTGAACTCAATAAAGACAACTGGTGCTGTTGATGCAAAAGTTTCTGCATTTCCATTGGATTCAAAATCATGCCTACCTACAACCTCATCTAACTTTTCTAAATCTGTTCCTCCAAGCCAACCTCTTAAGCCATTGAATAAGGTACTAATATATTCATAACAATTTTTACAATGAAACATCGTAATTTCAGAAGGCCTGTCAGGAAGAGATCAAAATTCCTCTGAATTAAGAACAAAAAGTATTCAAGATTATTTAAGTTTTCATGTCAACGGACATCTATAGGATTCTGCAAGCTTAGCAACTTTTAGGTTTTGTCACGAGGACATGATTGTTCAATAATTTCATGGCTAAGTTCATGTCAACTGAACAAAGAGAAATTGTGGCTACAAATTTGGGAAATATATTGCTTTTATTTTATTTTATTCCTGTTCTTGTGCTTTTTTGATAAGGAAATAGAGTCTGTTTCTCATAGCTTAACTTTTACATGTCATTGTTGAGGTGCAGTAAATCAATGAATGTAGTTAATGGTAAATGAATATTACAGTAGTCCTATCACTGGATTCAAAGTCCGGAGTGTAAGTGCCAAGAACCAACCACTCTTTAGGACATTGGATTTTTTCCCCTTGTGCAGCACATCACTGATCTTTCTCTCGAAGGATTCTATTACTGTAGTCAGCGGACAATCACAATAGGCAGGATGAAAGATTTGGTGCATGTCCTGTTCTTCTGGGGGCTTCGTGTGTCTAGGGGAGTCATTTTATATGGACTTTGGTCAAGTCGGTGCACAACTGTTGAAAGAGAAAATGGGGTACTCCTTGTTCTACTACTATGTTGATGGTATGGGACTATTGTTTTAAACATGAGTCCTACAATACCATCTGAAGCTTATCTCTGAAATCAGGAAAAGGAATTTGGAAATTCCTTTATCTTATTGCTGGGGGTAGCCTTGTAGTGCTTTGATTTGAAATGCTATATTCGGTGACCACTTAAATTCAAGTTCTTTTCTTTCTCTGTGCAATGGAGCATTCTTTCTATTATTTTTTGCTACTCCACTTCAGATATAGTGATGTCATTAACCCTATTATTTCTACTGAATTATGTTTTCTATAATGTTTGTTTGAATTAAAAAATCAATTTTAAGGGCCATAGTGATCAACAAATTCTATGAGGTCACTCGACAATGTCTCTAAAGTGACTGAACTGAATAATTTATTGCTTTGCCTTTTAGATATAAGTAATTTAGTTGTTTGTGAACCCCTTAAGCGTTGAATGATATGTTTGGGTTATTACTATGCTTCTAAATATTCAATTATTTACAATTTTATCCACTAAAAGACAAAGAAATAAGTTATTTGTTTCAGCCATCCACTCTTACCAAAAAGCCCCTAAAATATATGCATTTATGCATAATTTGAGGCATTATAATTTTTTTAACGTTATTTGAATGAAATGACAATATTGATTTTTTATTGTTTATATTTTTTCCTTGCTAAATATTATTTGATATTGTCCAAGGACTTGTGCTTCTTTTAATTGTTTTGGCATGTTAGTAACACAAACATGCTAATTGTCAGGTGCCACAGTTGGGGTCTAATTTTCAGTCAGCAGGGTCTGTGAAAGTATGTTACCCCATGAGAAAGTTCTTTCCTTTTTCTAACCAGGGACAAGGATTCTCTCCACGTAATGGTCCCATGAACTGCAGATCGAATGGCCGGACCTGGGTTGGCAATGATAGGATGAAAGATAAGTTTAATAGGAATGGAGAATTTGAAGCCTCTGCTGAGCTAAATCGTGGACCTAGGACTCACAGAGTTGGTACTCCTATCCAAACGTCAGAGAAAGATCAGTTGGGGCTCACTGTCAGCGGAGACCAATATAACCTACAAGATTTTCAGACTGTATATGAAAATGCCAAATTCTTTGTTATCAAGTCATTTAACGAAGATGACATTCATAAGAGCATCAAGTATGGTGTGTGGGCAAGTACTCCAAATGGTAATAAGAAGCTGGACACAGCATTCCATGAGGCCGAGACATGGTTAAGTGAGACAGGCAACAAGTGTCCAGTCTTCCTGTTCTTTTCTGTGAGTTTAAAATATACCCTTTGCCAAGACTACCTTTCCTTTTATTTTTGGTTAAGTCTTTTCCTGGACCAATTCATATATTAAAAATTGATATGTATGATAATTCTACACCAGTAGTGCTACAAGGATCTTTGAGCCCACTGAGACTTTTTATTTTTTACGATGTGCCATATAGAGTTGAATACTTGTTTCTTGGCAGTGATGTTGTTAAAATGTTTCTATCTTTCCTTTAGTCAATCCATTGATTACAATGTGCCAAATAAATCCCAGCCTATAGGAAAGAGATATGCAAGATTTAAGGTATGCTTCTTTTTCTAGGAATCTGTAGTTATTGGGAAAAAGTATAGTAGAGTCATATTTTGGTTTTGTATTTGGGCAATGTGGAGTGTGGACCAAAGATTAGAAAAAGTTTTCAATTTCATGCATCTTTTTATGTTTCCAAAATGTATTAATTGAATAGAAGGGTTATCCCAATATACCAAGTGTTTTAAATTATGAAAAACTTCTTATGAATTCTATTTGTTTAATGCAACAGTATTCTGTTTCTTTGTAGAGTTTTCAAGAAGCTGGATCTACCCTCCTTGTCCTGCTCAGTTATCCTACCCATCAGCTTTTCAAATAAGATACTTCTCTATCTGGAGCAGTAATTACTTTAGAATGAACACTATTGCTTTAATTCGAAAGCCCAATTGACCAGTAAATATTTGCAGAGCAATCATATGCTCTTCTCAAATATGGAAAGTACTGCTGGTGTAATTTTGACATGCATCTTCAGTATTCTGAAACTCATTAATTTGTTTAGCAGTCTACCTTTTCCTTTTGTAATTTCAGGTAAATGCAAGTGGGCAGTTTGTAGGTCTAGCTGAAATGATTGGACAAGTAGATTTCAATAAGGATATGGATTTCTGGCATTTGGACAAATGGAGTGGATTTTTCCCTGTAAAATGGCACATAATAAAGGATGTTCCCAATGCACAGTTGCGGCATATCATACTTGAAAATAATGATAACAAGCCTGTAACTAATAGCAGGGATACTCAAGAGGTACTTAACCTTTTCCTTTAATTTACATATTGTCAACTTATAAAACCACAAATGGTGTTTTGATTTTGAATATGATACATTATTTTGGATTGATTGGTGTGGATTAACTGAATGGAACAGGGTTTCATAATGAAATCATTGGAATAGGAACATAATGGATGTAATTCAAAAATAGTAGTATGTAAGCAATTTTCTAGGTTATTTAGGTCCATTGATTTGAATTATTATGTTCTCAAAATAAAGAAAAATGTAGAGCATTCAAGGAACAAATTTGGGATTAAAAGAAATAAATTTCTTGAGCCAGAGGGGTTTAGGGTAGGGTGAATATGATTTAGGGTTTGAATAGGCTTGAGGAAATTGGTTACTTTTTATGCATTTATTATAGAACTCTGTTCAAATTCAACATCTATAACAAGATCAACAAGCTGTTTGGCAAGTCTTTCTAGGTAGACCTTTCAACAGCCAAGTAGACAAGAAGATGCACTGAGCTTTTGTGGTCTTGTCTTTAAAGATCAAGATTGTTTTGTTCACACCATGGTCTACCAGGATTTTAAAAACACTTGGGAAGGCTATTTTTAGTATGGAAAGACCAAAAGCTTTATTTGAAGCTTCCTGATTTTTTTGGCTTTTTTGGTCTTTCTATGTGTCTGTCTTCGTGTCTTTCCTCTCTTTCGTTCTACATGATACCAATTGGAAAAAGAACATTTTTTGGTCTTTTGGGCTTCCCATAGACTGAAAAGCGCTCCGAAAAGATGCACCAAACACACCTATTTAATGTCTAGAATCTAGAGTTGAATTTTTATATCAATAAGTAGAGTTACAATACAGGAACTGGAAGTATGAATGAAGAACTATAGAGATCGTCGTATTCTATAATCTATGAATCTGTCCATGGGTGAACTCCAGTGATGCATTTGGTATACTCTTGTAATGCATCCTTTATCGGGTGGATGAAGGATGGTTGCAGAAACAATGATTATTATTTCAAGTGGATGAATGACTATTCTAAGTTATAGGAGAAATAGAGATGGAAGACCTTCAAAGGAGTTGGATCTAAGATGGAGATTGAGAGATAGTTTGTTGCAAGGGGGAGTGTGGCTAATGGAGGAAAAGTGCTTATTTAGGCATCGGAGGAGTATGACTTTCATGGAAACAAACCTTTATGGAATGGTGGCAAAGGGTGATTTGCTCCAAAATTGTCTTTTTTAAATAATAATAATGGTTTTACCAATAATAAGGAAAGCATTGTACAAAATTCTATGCAAATGTTGTAGCTAAAGTGTTGACCTCACACTAGGGGGTGCAACCTGGGTTAGATTCGGTTGGGAATTTGTTAAATTCTAAATGGGTCCAAACCTTAAATTCTGCATACAATATATATTTTTTTACTTTAAGTTTAATTTTTTATACTAAGAATTAAGATCTTGAGGCTGAAAAGGCATTTTTGACAAGGTGCAACTCATAGGATAAGAAATATTACCCAAAATTAAGAAAAGATACCCCAATCAAATCACCAAGGTGCAACTCTAGTATATCCATATAAATTGTAATTTGCAACCCATGACCCACTGACGAAGTCAACCCAGTCAACAGTTCCACTGCTAGGTTCACAGTTTTTTTATTAAGTCAATGGGTTTTTTTACATATTCTAGGTTTGAGGTAAACCTGGACTGGGATTGATGTTGGGTGATGGTTTGAATGATTTCATTGCTTGGGTCAACAGCAATGTTTTTTTTTAAATTTTTTTTAAGTGTAATTGTGTAAAGTAACTTTATTAGAAAATGATCAAGAGATTACAACAGCAGCCTCAAAAGAGGAGCCGGACATACAAGATCAAAGCTCTAGATCACATTACAATTCTAACAGACTTCTGGTATTCTGCTTAGCCCCAAGGACCGAGGACTGGAGACCTTTTGCAGCTGCAATCCAAGGGACCAGCTTGCCAAAAGTATAAGAAATTACAGTCTGAATCTTTAATGCTATTCTGGAAAATCCTTATATTTCTTTCTGTCCAGATGGTACTAATCACTGTTGCAGGAATAGCCAGCAAAACACTTTTTGCCACTTGGACAAACCTTGGAGCTCCCAACTCCCTAACAGGTCCAACACAGAATTCGGCATGACCCAAGATAAGCCCAGGGAAGATAAAAAATGCCCCTAAATAGTAGAGGAGACAGTGCAATGAATGAACATGTGATTGCTATCCTCTTCTACTTGGCCACACATCACACACAGCAGGTCCTGAATCTGTAAGCCTCTTCTTATCAGGCTCCTTTTGGTCAGGCACCTATCCAGTGCTGTTGCCCAGACCAAGGCATTCACTTTGGATGGGGATATTGGATTCCAAATTTTAGCAGCAGGAAGTTCAATTTGATTTCCTTCTGCTAAATCCTTGCAAAGGACTTGACAGAAAAATACCCATCTGCACTGCTTTTCCAGATTCAAGTGTCATCTTCTAATAGGATCTATGGACTTCCTAGACAGCAACTCCAACATCTCTTCCAGTTGATCAACTTCCCAATCTTGAAAGGGTCTTCTAAAGGAAGGGCTCCAAGAGATGATATTACCCCTCACATCATAACAATCAGCCATTAACCCATTCTGATTCTGTGCAATTTGATACAGCTGGGGGAATAATTCTGCTAAGGGTCTATTGCTGCACCAGTTGTCCTTCTAGAAACTCAGCCTAGTTACCCAACTTTGCTAGGAATAGGAAGAGGTTCCGTGATTTTTGATGTAGGCGCTTTAGGCAGGCCTTTGGCGCGTCGACACGTGGCCAAGGGTGGAGCCAATCAACACGTCTTGCAGGATGGAGGTCGGTGCCCAGCGTGGGACCAATGGCGCGACCCCATGCGGTGAGCTCGGATGACCACCTTGTCAGGGTTGGATCGCATCTTGACCGTCTGCATGTGTCTGCTTATAGGCGGCCTCAAGTATAAATAGGGCATGCCACCCCAAGGTAAGGGGTCTCTCTCTGGCCACTAGACTTTCATCTCTCTAAACTCTCTTGCTCTCTAGCTTTTCGACGACCTCGTCCGAGCTCTTCGGGCCTTGCCTGCCTTCTCTGCTATGCCCTCATTGACTTGACCGTCGGATTCCCTGCCTTGGGTTATCACCTAGGGCCTCTGGCGTTCCCTTCCTCGTAGGTACTCGGCCTCGGCCGACCTTAGGCAGATTTCACCAGCCCTCGACTGTAACTCCCTTCGGGTCCCCCTAGCCCTCGACCACAGTGCACTCTGAGCTTTAGTGGCCCTTGGCCTCGGCACCCCTTGGATCCATCCTCTAGCCATCTCATACAGGAAGCAGAGCAAATTTACTGTGTTGTCCTCCGTCAATCCAAGCATCAACAATTGGTGCTGTCTGTGGGAACGACTGATGAGCCTTCCCCCCAGCACAACAACTCAACTTCCAACGGAATGGCTAGAAACAAGAGAACTCCGTAGAACTTGGTCACCAGGGACCAACTCCAAATGGTCCTCGACTGGCTTAACCACCTCACGCAGAGGTTGGACGAGGTGGGGTGACTGGCCACCCCGCTAGAAACCTAGGGCATCGTCGCGGATGCCCTTCGTGGGCTCTGCCATTTAAGTGCCTGTCGGACCTTATCGAACCGACCCCTCAACGTCTGGCGGAAGCGGCCAAAGTGAGTCAGTCGTCGAGAACCCTCCAACCTCTTGGCTGATGGAAGAACGAATTATCATGGTCTTGCAACCGACGCCGAAGCCAAGGACATTGTCGTCGACAAGAAACGCCTCCTTCACCAGATGGATGCTTTCATTGCCGTCATCACCTCGGATCCTCTTCCACATCATTTCAAATCTCCCACACTAGAGATTTACGAGTTACAATGGCACCTCGGACCCAGACAGACACCTGGAGCTTTTGAGCACTCATGTTCTTGTACTGGTACTCCGAAGCATTGATGTGTTGAGCCTTCCAGGCGACCTTCAAGGGGGCAGCTCAGCATTGGTTTACCAGGCTCCCACTTTGCTCCATTAGCCTCTGGGACCAGTTCGCCAACCTCTTCCTCACCCCCACTTCATCAGCAGTCGATTATGCCAGAAGAGCGTCGTTTCACTCATAGCCATCCGATAGCGACATGGCGAGAGCTTGCGGTCCTACCCCGATCGCTTTAAGAAAAAAGAATTTGAGGCCCACGACATGTATCAATCCAAGGCCTCCTCGGGTCGGCTCTTAAGTGCTCTGTCGCCAAGACACTGCCCTAGAACCAAGGTGGAATTTTTGAAAAGGGTGCAAAAGTACATCGTTGCCAAGGAAGCCTCGGTCAATGAGCACCGAGGTGGATAGGCTGACCATGATCATGGCGACCATCGGTATGAAGACAGCTGCGACAACGACAATAGTAGGAAGCTGCTGGCCTCAACTAGTACACGCCACTCAACTCCACCTGAGCACACATCCTCATGTAAGGAGGGGAGGAGTATATGAAGTGGCCTGGGAAGAGAGAGAGGAACCCCAAGAGGGGTGACTCAACAAAATATTGCACGTTTCACTGTAGAGCCGACCATGACACCGAAGATTGCTACGACCTCCAGGACGAGGTTGAGTCCCTCATCCGTCGCGGATATCTAAAGCAGTCTGTTGACACCAATGTCATTACCTCGCCCCAGCAACAACGGTTGTAGTCAGCCACTCATCCTTGACACCTCGGCCATGGGCATGCCCATAGGTTGGACCATGTAACCTCAAAAGCTCGACCTCTGTTGGCCATTTAAACATTTTGTAATAAAGCAAGTCTCCCTCGTCGCCTCAAACCCTTGGCATATAAGTTTTCGTCTCGATCGAGAGACCCTTTGCAGCATACAACCTTTGCCAATGTTACACGCTCAAGACCTCGGTCCAAGGCACACGACCCTTTGAGGTCATACACCTAGTTGCCAGGTCCCCCACCTTGGCTGATTGGTTGGCTACGACATACAACTTTCAACAAGGTTATACGCCTGGACTGGATGTCAACCTTAAGGCATACGACCCTCTGACAACAACACGCCCTCGGACGACCGGTTGGCCATGGCATGCAACCTTTGCTAAGGTTAAACGCTTGGACCGGATGTCGGCCCCAAGGCATACGGTGTGTTGGAGGTCACACGCCTGCTCACCCCTTTTGACAAGGGATCTAATGAACCTCAGCTGCAGTCGATGGGGCAGCCTGTGATTTTGGCCTTGGCTTCGAGGAGACCCTCCAAGCGAGTGAGTTTCATCCTAGCTCCAGAGCTGGCATCGACCCTCCGCTTGGGACAATTTATGGCAGAATAGACATGCTGAAAGGAACAACACCACCCTATTGAGACCAAGGCGGTTTGTGGTGTCGGCTGAGCTCCACACAGCTTCAGCCGCGTACGGGTTCACGTGCCCTGTCCCCCATGGGATGGGTAGCCATGACAGTTATGGCGTGTGCCTCCCTTTCCTTCTTGCAAAGGAAGGAGGCCCTATGTTTTCAGCGGCGAAGCTAGGCCTCGGCCTTACCCACCTAGGTGCTTAAGCAGATGGGTTATTGAGTAATGGAATTTTTGCAACTTGCAACCTTTCGGAAGGGGGCATTGAACCCTACACAGAAGAAATGCAACTGCAAAAAGGCACAAGATACGTAAAAATCACATTCCATGCTAGATGACTCAGAATGGGTTTTAGACCTCGACTACTTCCTTGGCAACTTGGCTTGTCGTTCGCACCTCGGTGGCCCCTCTTCGCTCGTGACATCGCATCAGCTCAGAACATCCTCATCGCAAACGCCTATCGTACCTCGTCTCCTTTGCTTCGAAGCATCATCACCTTGGGAGACAACCCCACCTCGGCAACTCTCTGCCCGCCTCTCGATGGGTGCGCACTCCTCAACTTGAGGTAACGTCACCTTGGACGCCTGTCGCCCTTCTCGCACAGAAGCCGCAAGTTGATGACATGACAAGTAATCTGTAGCGGTCGAGGTATTCTCTTGGCCGAGGTACCCTCTTGGTTGAGGTGCCCTTTTGACCTGTCCGTTGAACGGGCCTTTACCATACGCCTACTCAAGCAACACGTCCCTGGCGTTCAGCAACATCCTTATGCAAGCACGAGATAACCGATGCTTACCAACGGGAAAGTGAGCCGATGTGTCGAGTCGACAACAGGAATCCTCCTACCTAGGCAAGCGAAGTCGAGGCCAACCCGTGTCAAAGCTTCCTTCGCCATCTAAGGCTCAGCTTGGCTCCCCACCAAGTTGACCTGCATGACTAGACCTTTGTACTAGATACAAGGAAACACCTCCACCGTCTTGTGTACTATCACGACTCGATGCCCACCTCGGGCATGGTCCAGACATTCAACGCCGAGAACCCGTCACATGCGGGGACAACACCCAGCGCTAGAATTCATCTCGTGTGTGGCCAGGACACACCCACTTGTCATCTACACCTTACACGAAGTCGAGGCTAGCGCCTCCGTGCTCTTTGGCCCTCCACAACCTCGTCAAGGAGCAGGATCAGCATAGCAGCTAACGAAAGCTCGTTGAAGCCAAGGGTGACGTTTACACGCCCATAGGTTGGACTACCTCCGAGGCCTTGGCTATTGTCTATGTCTCCACGCTCCCAAATTGAACTATCCTCAGCAACTCCAAAATCAGGACCAACACCTCCACGCCTGAAGACCACTCTCTCCAACCTACCTATAGCCGAGGTCCTTGCCATAGAAGGCCACTCAACGCCTCCCAGTAAGAATGACACCCTCTTCGGTTGAAGTCAAGGTCCTCAGCTAAGACCTCCACCACGGCCTTGAGAGTGGGGAGCAAATGATGTAGGTAGGCCTCTGGTGCGTCGACATGTGGCCAAGGGCGGAGGTCGGCGCCTAGCGCGGGACCAATGGCACAGCCCCACACGGCGAATTTAGATGATTGCCTTGTCAGGGCTGGATGACATCCTGAACGTCCGCATGTCTCCCCGCCTACAGGTGCCCTCAAGTATAAATAAGGCATGCCACCCCCAAGGTAAGGGGTCTTTCTGTCTGGCCACCAAAATTTCATCTCTCCAAACTCTCATTCTCTCTAGCTTTCCGTCAACCTCGTCTGAGCTCCTCGGACCTCGCCCACCCTCGCTGACTTGACTATTAGAGTCCCCGCCTTGGGTTATCACCTGAGGCCTTTGACGATCCCTTCCTCGCATGTACTCAGCCTTGGCCAATCTTAGCAGCCCTCGACTGTAACCCCCTTCGGGTCCCCCTAGCCTTCGGCCACAATGCACTTTGAGCTTCTTTGGCCCTCGGCCTCGTTACCCCTTGGATCCATTCACTAGCCATCTTGTATAGGAAGCGGAGCAAGTTTATTGTTTTGTCATCGGTCAATTCGAGCATCAACAAATTTTCTTCCAAAGAGAACACCCCAAAGAAGGCAAATGGAATGTAGTTACCCAATCCCCTCTGTCAGTATCATATTCAACAACAATTAACTTCCTTCACCAATTGTATTTTTCTTTTCAAACCTCCATATCCACTTTCCCAATAGAACCACATTAAATAACTTCAATTTCCCTACTCCCAAGCCCCTTCTTGGGAGCACAAACTTGGTCCCAATTGACTAGATAGATCTTTTTTTCCCCCTTCCACCCTCTCCAAAGGAAGTCTCTCTATAACTTTTCAATTCTTTGAGCTTCCTTTGCTGGAATTGGAAACAAGTAGAGGAAATAAGACTGTAAGATGGAAGGTTGGATAGATAGCTCTTTAGGAGAGTGATTCTACCTCACAGTCGCAGGGATAGAGAGCTCTTTAGGAAAGTAAGCTTCCTTTACACACACTCCACTACAAGATCCCGCACCAAGGCAAAACCTAGGTGACAGGGGAGCGCTTAGTTGCCTGGTCGCCTAGGTGCCTGCCTAGGCGTTGCTTAATGTCAAAAGAAAATATAGAACAAAAGGGGGATGAACCCCTATTTTTCCATTGCAATAGAAGGGTAGAGCCCCTATTCTTGTCTTAGAAGAAAGAAAACATGAAATAAAAACCTCACAAATCATGGACAAGAAGGGGTGGAGCCCCTGTTTTAGTTCAAAAAATGATGAAGATGAATCTTTTTTCCAGAAAAAGAAAACTAAGGGGCAGACCTCTGTTTTTTTGTTTCAGGAAGAGGAGTGTTTTTGCTTCAAAAAAAGAAAAAGAAAAAGTGTTCTAGACTTCTAGTTTGCTGATATTTTTTGTTCCATGAAGAAGTGGAAGAGAAAGGAGGGGCAGAGCTCTTGTTTTTGTTCAAAAAAAAAGAAAAAGAAGGGGCAAAGCCACTGTTTTTGTTTCAAAACAAAAAATGAAGAAGGGGCTGAGCCCCTATTCAAAACAGAAAATGAAGAAGGGATGGAGCCCCTGTTTTTATTCCAATACAAAAAAATGAAGAAGGGGCGGAGCGGTGGAGCCCCTGTTTTTGTTCCAAAACAAAAAATGAAGCTGCTCCTTTTTTGCTCGAGAAAAAGCATACCTTCTTCTATGATTGATTTCCCTTTCTTGTTCAAAGATGTACAACTTGGAATCCTCGAACTCGATTTCGAATATCATACCTCTTGAATTCATCATCAAATATTATTTATTAGAAACCTTGACAAGATAAAAAATTAATATAAAAAGCTTATTATCTTATGAAATAAATAAAGTAATGATTCAGTGCATCATGTTCATGTTTATATTATAGACTTAGAATATAAAAATATTAAATATACAAAACTTACAATAGGTATATATATCATATGGCGCCTGGGTGAGGTGAGACCCAAAATGCCCCTACACGCCTAGGTGTCGCATTGACAACTATGCGTGTGCATTTCGAAAATGCTGCGCCTAGGACCTAGGCGAGGCACATACCCTAAAATGTGCTTAGCCTGTGTGCCTAGGGAGGGGGTGGAGTGAATACATGCCTAACATTTTACATTTTCTTTTTTATGTAAGTGGCTTTTCCCACTCCCCCATGTACTCATGCTTGTCAGCCAAGGATTTTACCATTTCACCAAGCAATGACCTCTAATCTTAGGCCTTGAGGCTTAAATATGAAACATTTTTGCAAAAGTTGTTTCTGATATTACTATTGGATTTCATTTTGATTGTCAAAATTATGAAAACCATTCAAGCTAAATGTTACAATGGCAATATCAAATAGCCATTCAATAATGTGATCCTTATTAATGCTGTCTTGCTGATTGAATAAAAAAGGAAAAATGTTCCGTTGTTCATTCTTTCAGTTGCTTCCGCTACTCGAATACTTTCCATAATCATTTTGACTTTTTATTTTTTGCTATTTGCAGATTGGATTTAAGCAAGGTTTGGAAATGCTGACTATTTTTAAGAGCCATACAGCAAAAACATCAATGCTAGATGATTTTAACTTTTATGATCACCGCGAGACAACTCTTCAGACTAAAAAAAGTAATAAGCTTGGAACTTCTCTACAGATGGAAATATTTGGGAACAGTGATCTGCCGGTAATTAAACGATCTTTCTTCATAGTTAAATTTTATTATACATCTTCTAGTGATTAGTCATTTGAAGTCTTTCTTACATCTGAAGTCATAATGATTTCAAGTTTTTATATGAATGTAAAGATTTTCAAATTATTAAATAGGAATTTACAAAAGATGTCTCTCAGTTTTGTTGTTGATATACATAATTGGTTTTTTCGATCAATAACCAACCATTTTATTAATTATAAAGTATTAATGTACATATATGCATTCACCTTATGGAGTAAAAACTTTCATCTCCCAACTCTCTTTTCTTACAATTATGCCCATAAAATTTCATCTCTTCCCTCCCTTTGTTTTGCTAAAGTACCAATGGTAATAGTTGTTTTTCCCTTAGCTGTTTTATGTTAAATGCCATTTTGTAATATTGGTTCCAACTACTTGTTTATTTCTTTATTTTTTGTTGATTCCGGCTATTTGGGGTCTTGTGAGTGGTGCATTGGACATATGTGTAGGGGAAGGAAAAAATTTCATGAACTAGCCAATGGAAAAAGGAAAAACCTAGTATCCAAATTGGAAGTGAATGGGCTAATCTTTGGTTCCCAAGAGGGGATAGTCAATTGTTTTATTGACCACTTCAATCCATTTCGAGGAGGCCACTAGGAACTAGAGTGGAATTGGAAGGTGTGACTTGGTAGAGGCTTCCAGAAGAGAGTAAAGGCTGGTTGGAGAGGAATTTTGAGGAGGAAATTAGACAAGCTATTTTCTCTATGAACAGATCTAAAGCACTAAGGCTGGATGGGTTTACTATGGCCCTCTTGATTCCCAAGAAGAAAGAGGCTAAGCATCCAAAGGATTTTAGTCTTATTAGTTTGGTGACTAGTATGTACAAGATTGTGACTAAGGTCTTATCTCTAGGGATTAAAAAGGTGCTCTCATGCCTTATCAGCCAAGCCCAAGGTGCTTTTGTTTAGGGGAGACAAATAGTTGATCAGATTCTAATAGAAAATGAATGTGTGGAGGAGATTAGGTAACCAAGGTTTATTTGTAAACTGGATCTTGAAAAGGCTTATGATCTAGAGGATTGGGGCTTTTTGTTACTTGTGCTTAGGGAGTGTGGGTTTGGGGGATAGATGGTGCAAATGGATAAATGGTTGCCTAACTTCCTGCCATTATTCCATCTTAGTCAATGGGGTAACTAATGATTTTTTCCTAGATAGTAGGGGCTTGAGACAAGGATATCCCTTGTCACTTTTCTTATTCACTCTAGCAGCCGATGCTTTTAGTAGACTCCTATCAGAAGTGGATACGGCTGGGTCATTAAGAGGGTGGAGAATAGGCTGAGACAGTGTTCTAATTACCCATCTTCAATTTGCAGATGATTTAATAATCTTTTGCAGATGACGGAGGTGGTGAGTTGAAGCAAAAAAAGAGGTCTAGGGTTAGGGAGTGTAGTGAATAAGCACAAAGCTCTTTTAGTTAAGTGGCTTTGGAGGTTGCCCCTGGAAAGAGAGAGAGGTTATGGCGTAAGTGGTGAAGAGTATCCATGGCTGTTCTAAATTAGGTTGGGACGTTGGGGTATCTCAAAGGGCTTTGCTCACAACACCCTAAAAGGCAATTTTTGGCATTCCCCCAAATTCCTTAGTTTGTAAGGTATGATGCTTTCTTTGGAAACTCAATTCTTTTTTGGGAAGATATTTAGGTGGGCACTCAACCCCTAAAAGATTGTTTCCCTTCCCTCTATTCTATCTCCCTCTTTAAAAAGAAACCTATCTTAAGGTTCCTTCTCCCCCAGTTCTCCCTTTGACTTATTGGGATTTTGGGTTTCGAAGAGGTTTAAGGGATGATCAATTTGCTTGTGTTTTAGAGCTCTTGGTGCTTCTAGACTCTGTGTGTTCGACCCCCTAGTCCTGATAAAAAGATTTGGTCTCTAACCCTGGTTGGCTCTTTCACTTGTGCATCTTTCTTTAATCCCTCTGTTCCACTCCCTCCTCTCAGGTCTTCCCTGTTAAAGAAGTCTGGTCAAGGCCAATACCTCCTAAAATAGCTGTGTTCTATTGGAAAGTCTTTAATGGTAAGATCGATATTGTGGAAAACTTACACAAGAAGAAACCTTACATGTGTGCTTGTCCCCAAATTGGTGCTTTATGTGCAAAGTGAAGGGTGAGGACGGTAACCATTTGCTGATATCTTGCTCTTTTGCTGCCAATATTTGGAAATGGGTTGTGTCGTTATTTGGGTGCAGTAGGTGGAACTTGCCCTCCAAAGTAAAGTTGCTGTTTACTCTGTTTGCCTTTGGGAGATTGACAAAGAGAGGGAAGATAATGTGGAAGTGTATCAGAGCTTCTAGCTTCTGGACTTTTTGGGAGGAGGAGAAAAATGCTAGAATTTTCCAAGAAAAGGAAAGAAGTCTTGCTGAAGTCAAGGAGTGTATAATGATAAGGACAGCCTCTTGGCTGAAATCTTCAGATTTGTTGGTGGATTACTCCTTTGATGATTTAAGGAGAAATTGGGCAGCAGTGGTATCCACAACCTTTACAAAGAACAGACAGCAAGCAGATAGGAAACCCCCACCGAAAGGATTGGTAAAGTTGAATTTTGACGGAAGTTGTCAAGGCAACCCTGGGCCATTGGGCATAAGAGGGATTCTAAGAGATAGACAAAAACATCCTTTATTTTCATGACCAGTGGGTGTCGGTGATTCTATAATGGCTGGGATACTTGCAGCGGTACAAGGCACACAACTGGCTAGTCAACTTGGTGTGGAAAACTTCATAGTTGAGGGGGACTCCAAGGAAGTATTGGGCTGGATGACAAATCCAGAAACAATTTGTTGGTGTTACAGAGATCTTTCAACGAAAGTTAACTAGTTGACAAGAAACATGACGGTTAGGATTCAGTGGGTTAGACAAGGGGTATCAAGGGGAGACATTTTTTTGGTTACCTTATAATTATAATTCAGGCTTGTATGTGTTTATTTGCATATTGTTCAGTCCTAGTGGGAGGTAACACCTTGTGCCTCCTCTTAGGCTGACTGTATACTCTTTGTTTAATAAAATTGCATTCATTTATAAAAAACAGTGATTAATAAGGAGGTAGAGGTGAGTAAAACATTGGGTTTATTTTTCTTGGGTGGAGGAGAATTTGCTAGAAAAGCCATTAAGGAAGTGGTTTTGACAGTAGAGCATGATTTTGAGAAGAATGCCCATCTTAGCGCTAGAAAGGATTAATGATAATTACGGGGAGTGGAAGAGGATTAAGGCCAATCCTTTTGCAATTAAAAGATTCAAACACCAGAATAACTGTAGATCTGTGATAGTTTCGAAGGTTTTTGATGGATTGAGGGGAGGCCTATTTGGGGTTGGCATTAAGAAAAGTGTAAAGAAGACAAGAAGGGCTTTGAAGAGAAAATAGACTTTACTCTTTCAACATAGGAAGGTCTGAATGAGTCTTAATACTTGCTTCGGGATTGGGTCTTTGTCGGGGTGGTATTTTAGGCATGACTCTGGTTGTTGGGAGGAAAGGATAAGTTGGGGGCCTTGGTTGCGTATCTTTTGGGTTCTTGGTTTTGGCTTTTGGATGTTGGTTGTGTGTTTGAATTACGGTGATTATTTTGATTTATAGGTTTGGGTGATGTCTTATCACCCTTTGTATTCATTTCAATAAAGTACCAGTAATCAAACAACATTCTCCCTCAAGTTGAGTTATATATGTCTATCATGCCCAACTTGTCACATAGTTCATTGTGCTGCAAGTATGGAAGTCCTTTTGTGAGAACATCGGCTAGCAATTCCTTGGAGTTGGACATAAGGAGTATATAGTGAAGTACTTGCTCCTATTATGAAGGACAGGGTTAGTTGTAAATTTTTTGGCTGCCTTATTATCACAATAGAGGGACATGGGACTGTTAACATTGAACCCAAGCTCCCCTAGGAGATTCTTCAACCAAAGTACTTGAGTCACCCCATATGCCATGGCCCTAAACTCAACTTTGGCACTAGACCTTACTACTACACTCTGTTATTTACTTCTCCATGTCACGAAGTTTCCACCCACAAATGCACAGTAACCACTTGTGGATTTTCTATAAGCCACAACACCTGCTCAATCGACATCTGTATAGGTTTCCCCCTTCAGATGGTTATGTTTGTTGAATAGCAAACCAGTCCTTAGATACTTCTTTAAATACCTGAGAATCCTCTCTGTAGCCTCCATGTGTTGTACCTTAGGGTGTGTCGTAGGAAGGTATAACAATCTTCCCACTAATCTTTGAAACTATTTTACATCTTTCAAAGGTTCCCTGTCACAAGCACCTAGTCTATAATTAACATCAGTAGGGGTGTCAGCTGGCTGGCTTTGCACCTAGTTTGTCTGTGTCTTGTAGGAGAACTTGCAATTATTCAAATATTGAGAGCATTTGGAGGTGTAGTTTGACACAAAAGGATGAAACTCTGGAAATGTGAAGCTTTTGGTTTTTAACATAGGTTCAAAGAAAACATGTTTGAATTGATTTGAAATCCTTTTGGGGTTTTGAATGAACTCCTTTGAGGAAGAACTTGTGGACTTGCAGTTACTCAACTTTTGATTTCTGTGATAGCCACTAACAAAATTTTTGAGATGGAGTGAGAAATTGCAGTTACTCAACTTGGATGGTTAATGACCTTTTGTTTTATAATTGTTCAGAATAAATTCCATTTCTAAGCCAAGGTAGAGAGACTTGTAATCAATCTAGGGACGTTGGTTGGTTGGTTTAAGTGTTAAGCTCGCTTTGACCCAACCCAACTTGTGCCAAACTCAACCTGTTGACAATGGTTGCTTCTCAAACTTGTAAATAGTCTTCACTAATAACAGTGGTACTTATCATAGTATGAGGTGGATCATGTTTGGTAATTCCATTCTAATTAGTAATTAGTTGGGCAGGTTTGGGTTTGAATTGGGGACTTGATAACTCCCAAATGACTGAAATTTTAAACTCAACTTAGGACTAAAAAAATCGAATGGCAATGCCAAACCCACAGATAAACCTGTAAAATTACTAAATATCTCTAGTCCCCTGTAAATACATACAAATTTCAAAACCCCATATTTGCGCTTTTTAATTCCTGCATCATACTCCCATCCACTATAAATAAGCATGGATTTGAGGGTTTTCCTTTTATTTTTTTACCAAGGCGGAATTGATGTTTGAAACATTAAACCACTGTACATACTCTTTTTGATGGATCAATGTGCATACATACTCTTGTCCTTTCTTGGATCTGGGGAAACTTCTAATTTATATGTTGCATTGCTGCTATTTACCAAGGACTTTCTGTGACCCCTTTACAAACACCATGTTTGCTGATCATGGCATGTTTTTGGGACTAGACCCTTTTACAAGCACCCTACATTATTGGGCCTCCTTGTTTGTCATTATCAGTTTTCAGGGTCACCAATACTCTAAATACTAAGACTTCGGTGATTCATATGTTTTAAATGTTAAAAGATGATCCTGACATATACATTGACAAATTACCAAACCCAAAACTTGATACACAATTTTTATGTATGGAGAGTGTCAGTGTCCATGCTTTGAACCATGATTTTGATCTATTAACAGTCATTTCATTTATTGTAAGAAACTTTTATTAGTTATTGATTTTTAATGTAGCTGCTATTCTACACTGGTAACATAACAATCTTGATTATGCAATTCGGCTTTCATCTTTCAGCAGAACCATTTGGAAGCAGTAGATACTAAAGTCGAACAAGCATCAAAGAAAGTACAGAAAGCCTCTGATCCTAAGACAACACTTGTTACACTTGCCAAAAATCTCTCTCTCAATTCTCAATCACCTAAAAAGAATTCTGTTTAGGCTTCAACCAGAGAATGAAGTTTTTACCCCTGCCAGCCTGAGGTTGAAACTACCAATGGTATCTGGGTTCTAGACTTTTGAAATGGATTTTGCCGTCAGAACTGTTGCATGGTCAAATGGTTTGGGTGGAAACTGCTCCCTCGCTGCTGTACAAATACAATATCAAGTTCAGTTTTTCCTTCGTTTGTGTTCTTTTTTAATTTTTGTGTTTTTTATTTTTCATTTTTGTTTTGTTTTACCAAGCTGAGTAGAGCTATTTGTTGATCAGGTAATGTACAAGATTCAAAGTTAGGATGCAATTTGTCAAGTGCAATGTTATTTCACCTTTTTCTTGGAATTATCTTGACTGTTTCATACTTTTCAATACTGTATGATCGTTCATCAGGTTTGAAGTCTGTTTCAACGTTTATGATACGTATCCCTGCCATTAATGGAGGTTCAAAGTCCTGCTGATGTGTCAGGACCAAGGTTAAAAGTCCTATAGGCGTATCGGACTGTATCAATACTTTTTTTTTAGGTTTTATTTATTTATTTTTCAAAACTGGTTCAGAGGGGTCGGTTTAAGGCCCAACTACCCTCTGAACCAATGTCCGACCTGATACAACCCCTGGAGGGGTGTCGGGAAGCTATAAGCACGATACATGTCGGTCAATACAGACTGATACGTATTGATACTTTGAATCTTGGCCAGGACCCAATCCCAAGGGCTATAGTTATCAAGGATCATACTAGCCATTACTAGGGCTGTCAATGGATTGAATTTGGGTTGGACCCTATCAGAACTGTAACCAATTGAACCGGTCTTGATGGTCCAAATTGTTCTTGAACCGGTTTGGATGGTCTGAATTGTTGCAATGGATTGGATTGGACTGGTCCGAAATTTCATCGTCCAGTACTTTAGTGTTCCAAATAGAATGGACGCAAAGGTCCGTTCAATAATTTCTCTCTTTCTCTCTCACGTGGATTTATTTCATCTTTCATTGTGGGATTGAAGGCAACTGTTGCAAAAGCTTGAAAACTCATCAATGGTAGATAGCCTATTTTTTTTCCTGTTCTTAATCTCTACGAGCCCTGCACATTGCCAATTATATTGATAGTTCTTAGCCTCTTTCTCTGTTCGTTTTTGGGTTCACCGAACATGGGTTTTTCTTCAGATTTCTTCCCCTAGTTTTATAAAAGAATGTATCATTTTTGGTTTATTTGGAGCTTTGACATTTGCCAAGTATACTCATGCTTCTGGGTTGTTTAATTTTTTGTACTTAGTCAAGTTCTCTTAACCATGAGGCATAAGTTTCTTATGATGCTCACTTTCTCTATTTCTGTGCCTTGACACGCTCCTCCTCTCTCCCTGCTTCCCTTGATGCTCACTTTCTCTATTGCAAGAACGATTAGCAAAAGAGGGCCGGCATACTAGCAACTTTCTAAAAAATAATGTTTGTAGTAATTTGGGTGGTTTAGATGTAGGTAGAGTGTCCCCAAAGAATTATTTGATGTGCCTAATTTGGCTAAATCAAATGCGGATTGTCTGAATAATTACTTGAATTTCCAATACTCTGGAGAGATTGGTATTGGTAATGCTGCTTCTGCAATAATTGGATTTTTGTTCCGCTGAACTGTAAATTATTTCATTGTTTCTAACTTTGAAGTTTCCCTTGTATTATGAAGTATCAGGAACTTGTACTATGTATATGAAGTTTGATTTTAAGTGGGCAACACTTGAAGTTGGTTCGTTGAATCTAAATCAGTTCTACAATTAGGAGAAACTAGCAATAAACCCATGCAATGCATGGGAATAGAAAGAAATTGACACTGAAAATAAAAATAAATGATTTTTGAGGGTGAAAACAATGTCACTCTTAAGTTCTAATACAAAAATATTAAAAATATTAAAAATTTAAAAATATAAATCAAGATTAAACCCAAATGTTAATTTATCCTTCTTTTTTAATCCAAAAATAAAAAAAATAAAATTAAAAGCAAAACTAAATAAAATAACTTGTCTTTTCTAAAATTTTCAAAAAAAAAGTATTTTTTTTTCTGAAAAAGCTAAAAATAAATAAAATTTTCCAATCCAAAAATATTAAAAATTAAAAGTAAAATTAGAATAAAAATTATAGCATTTCTTGTTCTAAATAAAAACAAAATAAAAAAATTAAGGTAGAAATAAAACGATGATTACTTTTCCAAATAAAAATAAATTTAAAAAATAAAATAATAAAAAGAGTGATTGTTACAGAGGCTTCTACTCTTAAGGATTTTTTTTTTTTTAACTTTTTGCTTTATCTACTCCAAAAAACATTAGCTTTACATACCAATAATTATTAGAGCTTTTCTGAGATAGTTATCATTATAGAGGCATCTCTAGGTTTGTTTGTCCTAGGAATGTAGGAAGGGGAGCACTTGGTATGGCCTCCCAACAATGTTGCAGCATGGTTTATCGGTCATGCTTTCCATGAATCCCCCATCTAGGCAGATAATTGATTATAAATTAATTAGCAGAATTATTACCATTTCATTGAAGTCAAGGAATCAGATAATTTTTATGGCACCATTATCAAAGTACCTTATTTTCATTTTCAAAAATATCATTACTTCTTTTATACCAATTCTATCACTTTTTTATTTTTTATTTCAATAAAAAATGTCAGTCTTTTGATTTTTGAGACACCTGTTTTAAAGTTCTAATTTTGACATGGGTTGCTTTGCAAAATGTCTAAAGCTTAGAAGCCCAAATTTTCGGGAATAATAATGTAATTTGATTTCTTCAAGTTTGCTGTACCAGTAATCTCGAACCCACCTCAGCTTTTAGATCAAATTGAAGATGGAGATGCATATCTCACTGCAGTATTTGTCCTTGCGTGCAAACTCAATGGTGGACCCGTGGTTGTATGGAAAATGGGAAATTTGAAGATTATCACAGGCACCATTTTTGGAGGCATCCTTGCTTTATCATATGCACCGTGTCAAAATCAGCATTTCGATCCAACCTTTCCTAACCCATTTAAGACTAGAAATGATTCAAGAAAATCAAGCATAAATGCAAGTCAAAATCTTGTTTATTATTGAATTTTTTTTTTTTTTTTTTTTTTTTTTTTTTTTATATCTTTCGAAGGGTTATACAAGGGGAGTAGTCCATCCCCCAACCCATAACAACCCCCAATCCAGGTGGAGTCGGGATTTAATTCTATGTCTTTGATACAACCAGTACGAGATCTTACCAACCAGCTATTGGCACTTTACTGGCTTGTTAGATAGTGTATGCTCTGATCTCTAATTGGATTGATGTATAAATATATTTAATATTAAGGTTTAAAGTATCGATACGTATCGGTTGATACGTATTATTTCGGGACCCCTCCGATATGCCCCTACAGTGGGTGCATTGGGGGTCTGACTGGTTCAGGGGGTGGAGGAGCCCTAAACCGGCCCCCTTAAACCGGTTACAAAAAAAAAATAAAAAGGCACAAAATGCAGTATCGATTCGCCCGATATGCCCCTATCGGGCATATCAATATTTTGAACCTTGTTTAATATAAATGAATAAAAACGTACATTATTATTTATGTTGATATTGGTATGTTTATGTGTAATTACCCCTTAAATTAGACACTTATGAGACTCGTGTTAGTTTAAAATGTTTTCAGTCGTTGGATAGACTTGGGGAGTTTATCCTGCCTAGGCTGACACTGATGTGTTGTCAAAGAAGTTGGGGCAGTTTGTCTCAACTGCTAGGGTTAGACCTAAAGCACATGTAGTGTGTGTTTGGATGAAACACTGAACCTAGACCATTTTTCAGTTATGCCCTAGACCTTGGAGATTAATGGACAAATATGAAAAGTTACACATAACCCCTAGACTTGATTATGGTATTGCACTAGGAATTGGATTGGACTGTCTTTGATATGCTAATCAGTGAGATCCATCAAGGCTCAAAACCTGGGTATGTTGGGGTAGTCTGAGAATTTATCTGAGTGGGTGAACATAGTGATAAGATCGGTCCCTTTGTCGGACAAAGTGAATGATAGGGCTTACACTCTTTCTGATGAAAACCTAAATTGCCGATAGTGGATTTCAATTGTATTTGAGATTTGGTTTTGTAAAATATATTTATATGATATATATTAATGTTTTATGAAAAATGTTTGCAAAAATGTTTTAATTCTCAAGATCCATCCGAGTAGAGAGTGTGACACTGTACCTTGTAGCTATGGGAGAGGTTTTTTCCTATCGGACAGTTTTGTGATCATTATGAGTCGAGAGGTTAAGTGTAAGAAACCATTACAGGGTTGATTACCTGATGAAATTCATCTTACTTAAATCCATTATCCTTGGGTCTTTATAGGATGATTGAATTCAAAGATCATTTAGGTGTAAATGTTGAGCCCATATTGAGCCCATAGTGATTTGCTCAATGATTCACTACATTTAGCAGTTAATTCGGCCATGCCTTTTTACAGAGGTTGGGCCGAACCCATGTAGACTTATGTGAGGTCATTGTGAAGTCCTATGCCATACAAATCAGGCCTAAGTTGGCCATGCAACATCTTGGGTCATCAATCTTTGAAGTAAATGAGTCTAAGGCCCATAATTAATAAGATTAAGTAATCTGCCATATGACAACTTAAATGTGCTATGGGTCAAATTTGGGTTTGGAAATAGGTATGGAGAATCCATCCTCTTAAGAGGATAAGTCTTATCTCTTAATAGAGTCTGGATCCAAATTAAATTTGGATAAACTCCTAATTTAATTAGGATAGTGCTTCATAAGGAAATAAAAGAAGATGGCGAACCAGACTTGAACACCACTCTCTCTTGTCCTATCTTATTCTCTTTTGTCTTCCAAGAAACCCTATCACGACCTAAGCTTTCAAGGACTGATAGAGATCAAATTTTTTCTGATTTTCCAAAAAAAAAAAAAAAAACAAAGCAATTTCAGGCTCACCTTTTCCAGTTCGATTCAATTAGTTGGGTTGTAGTTTTGTTGAAAATGTGTTGCTGAATCAGCTTCACCTATACACTGTGCCATGTTCAATGGGGGCTGATTTTAGGATTGATTTGGACGTGAACTTCCACCTTGGGATATGTATTTGTAGTATCTGTATTACGTATAAATCTTCCTCTTTGTTTAGTTCCAAATGTGGTTTGATTCTATGCAAAACCGATCCAAAAAAAGGCAATACATGGGGCATGGATTATACGTTATACGAACTCTAAACCTGGTAAGAAAAATCCCCTACCACTGTTTATCTAATGAATGATAAGTTATTAAACTGGTAGTGCACAAATTGTTTAGCTAATGACCTGTACTTGCACATCTTTTTCTCCAATCCCATGCAAGTCGGTCTTTATTATTGCAGCAAACAGATCAAATTTTATGAATTAGGAAAATCGTTTAGAAATACCAAATTATATTGTATCCCCCAAATTGGAAACAATAATAGTTGTTATTCCCTGTATCAAAATTAACAAAATGGTTTCATCTACAATGTATTATAGTATTAAATAAAGAGAATTATAGCATCAATCGATGCTTCAGCTGGGCTTTTAAAGAAGCCAAGAGAATTGTTAATGTAGCTTCTGTAGCTTGTGCTGGATTAATGGGACTGATAATCATCTACCTCTGAGATTACTCTTGGAACATTTTGTAAAGAAAGATGGTGATCAAAAGAGAGGTTTTTTCAGAGCAGCTGTAGTTGGCTATTGAAAACCCCATAAATCCGATCACCACCAGATTGCCCGAGTGGCAAACAGTATAATATCCCAAAGGACACAAGAGAAAAAAACAAAAAAACATGAGATAAAATAAAAAGCTTCTATTTTCATGTGTAGACTTAGAATCATACCCAACTTATCAACGTTCTCAACTACCAACCTCAATCTTATGGTAGGGTCACCAACACCATAACTCTGAAAAGGTCATTGAGAAAAAGAGTTCTAACAGTTGCCTGAAAATTCGGTATTCCAGCAAAGCTGCAGATGGATAGACAACAATCCAAGGAGAAACATTAAACCAATGCCCCACCATTCTTCTTCAAGCTCCACCATACCTAATTAGAAGAGCTATCACTTGAAAGCAAAAACAAATCTGCAAAGAAAAAAACATAAAAGAGAAAAGGAACAGACAGTGAATTAAAGCACTATAAAAAGGAAAAGAAAGTATGAAAAAGAAAACAGTCAGAGGGGAGGTTTTAAATTGTAAGGGTGCATTTACATAGGCGTAGATGCAAATAACCAGAAATTTGCATTTTGCATGCAACTATTATTTGGACAAAGTAAAGGTAAGGTGAAAATCGAAAACTAGAGGCAAGGGATAAAAAGGAAAGTGCCAAAAAGCATTTGGTTAAAGCAAGAACCCAAGGAATGAGAGCAATTGCACTTGGGATTGCACATGTGCAAGGTTAGAGGTCTTTGCCTCTACACATTCCTTTCTTATATAGATTATGGATATGGATGTAGTTTGGACTGATTGAATCTAATTTTGTGTCTTTGTGAAATTTTTATATTTTTTTGAGTTATTTATATAATTTTTTAAAGTGGTTCAGACTAGATTGGGTCCAGTCCATTTGCAAATGGACCCATATTGGATTGGATCGGATTGGATCAAATCCAGTCCAACTGATACAATGACACCTAGTCATTATACCTAACTCCTCACTTTTTATGATAGAATATTCTTGTAATATAAGTTCTATTTGTTGCGTGAGAAAGGTCGACTTCCCCTTTGCAAGCTGCTTCACTATAGCTAGAGGGCAAATGGGAAGAAGTTCAAGACAATTAGGAATGTAAATCTCCAAATATTAATCAACATCAGTGTACTTAGTTGTCAATTACATTTTGAATAAAAACTGTTAATTACTTGCGACTTGTGAGTTAAGAATATTACATTAAATATTTGTTTGATACAATATGTCAATTTGATTAATTTAGGGGGTGTTTTATAGTGTGGTTGAGAAATTGGATGGTGTTCTCAACCACACTACACCTGTTGTGGTGAGGTTGAGGCTATACCACACCATAGTAGAATAGGTGTTTTGTATCTGTAGTCAAAATTTGGTAGCATGAACCACACCACACCCATATAAGCATTCTACAAGGTGTGGTGTGGTTTAGGCTACACTCTGTATTTTGATTCCATGTATCTCATATACACAACAAGGTGATCTATGCTAATATTTTTTGGTGTTTTTAATCAAAATACAAATAAATAATATGAATTAATTTAACATGTGATAAAAAATTAATAGTAATATAATTAAAAAATATACAAATTTAAAAAAATTAATAATTATATTGATAATAAAATTAGTAAAATAACAATTAAAACATTAATAAAACTACATAATAAAATTAAAAATAATAATATTGATAAAAAATCAAAAGTAATATAAAAAGAAGGGTAAATTACAAAGACTCCCCTTATACTATGGGGTTGGTGACAAAGTCCCTTTTGCGACAAAGAGCCCCCCTGAACTTTAGCCGTTAGACAAAGACCCCCTTGATTGTCAAGTCCGATAACAGAAAACGTTAAATTATCAAAATACCTCACTAAAATTTTTCCTATTTTCTTTTTCTTGCCCTTTTTCTCTTAAAACCTGTTTAACCTCGGAAATGGATATCTGATCCTGCAGAATGATTTTGTTTGTTTTGATTGTTGGTCTTCCTTTGTAGCCTGAGCATTCCACAAAGTTCCGGAAACTACGACTTGGGAAGAGAACCTACCAAAGAAGCAGACAAAATCTTTGGGTATGTGGGTCACAGTATCTTAACAAGCCATCAGTCCTCTGTAAAAAGCATTGAGACCCAGTGTCGGATGGTCCTACCTTGTACATGCTCGGTGAAAATTCAGCATTACAGGAAATCATAACCATGCAATATTACTGCATCTATTAAGATAATTGAGAAAAGTCTGTCTTCAATTAAAACTATACAAAAAGAAAAAAAAAACCCAAATTAGACGGCTAAAAATAAGAATTTTTTTACATGCATAGTAGCCAGGTTCCAATTCTTGAAACATGTAACAGGCAGCAAGTTATTGGGGCCCCAGATCCACTGTCATCTGTGTCCCCAGACCTACTATGCTTCCTAAAGATGATAATCACCTAAGGATATATACTTGATGATTTGAGTAAGTCTTGAAATTCTTACAAAATACGGTCTGAGTCTTCTGTGTGAAAAAAAAAGGTAGTCAATATGCTTTCTTTCTAATAAGCAAACTTGAAGAAATGCAAATACACGCCACACCTCCCGCCAATTAAAAAATAAAACTAAGGAAATTAAGTTTCTTCATCAGAACTGGAATTATCCTTCCGTCTTGATGTTAGGTGGTGGTTCTGGTGGAGCAGGCGGTTGACCGGAATCAGAAGAAGATTGCACATTGATGGTGTCTTTGTTGGCATTTTTGGTGATTCTTTCACCTCTTTACACACCTTCTCCAATATTATAATTAGGAAATCCCGGACAATCACAAACAAGCGTAAGCCTTCATCCTTGCCCGCATGCCCATGAAAGTAATCAGCAGTGCTTTTCACCAATGTCATAATCCTTTTTTCTTCCTCCAGCAAGCGTGTGATGTCCTTCTCTGCGTGCTCTACAAAACTCTTGACTGTGCGGCGAAATCCACTGTCCTCTTCTGAACTCTTCATTTCTGTGTTCAGTAACTCCTTGGTCTTGATCAGCATATATATGTCCGAGTTTGGCCACTGTTCCTGTTATATTATCTGCTTCCAATACTGCTGCGGCCTTGTTGACATTCTCAAGCTCACTACCCACACCCGAAACAACCTGAAGACCAAGGCTACGATAATGGTCTTCTGTTTCTTGGGGAGTATTCTCCTCCAATAGATCTTTTTTTTTTTCACGCTAGAGATGCTTGGGTTCTCTCTGGCCATACAGACAGCCCGTATGTCTGCCTTCAGAGCGGATTATCTCCTGAACAACAAAGTGCAGGAGAGTTGTCTTCCCATCAGCTCCTTTGACATCTACCAGTTTCAAAAGCGTGTCAAGTTTGAATGCCTGTGCACCACTACGAAAGACCCATCATTCATGCGATTCCATGCTTTGAGTACAGCTTCTAAGAGTTTCAGGAACAGTCTACTGTTTCTTACTTGATTGCAGGCTACCTGCCAAATAAGATGAGACGATGATAACATCAGGACTTGCTTCAACCATCAGGACACCCAGACCCAGTCATGGCCCACCACCAATCCATCCATATCAGGGCCCCTCAGTTCACTCCCAGAGAACACCAGATGGGTCGCACAGGTCTCAGTTCTCTGGGAGTGATCTGAGAGGCCCGGAATGGCACAGGTGGCCGGCGATGGTTGGATTTGGGATGGTGTGAGAGTGCTTGAGGTTAGTTTTGGAGGTTCAATGGAGAATACAATCAACAATATAGAAAGGGTAATGTTGTAGTGAAGACCATGAGATAAAACTGTTGCCGCTGCTATTTTGGGTGTGGCGACTGGCGAGGACCACACCACGATATACGATATGGTGGGTTTCGGTCCATGCTACATCACAACCGAATGGCTGAATGGAGTGTCGCTTGATTCCGTTAGTATCCAATTTTTGCATGGCTTTGCTCCTTTAGAAAACTCTACATCTTGAAAACACAACCAAATCTATTAATGAAATTAAGAATTAATCATAAAAGCACTATAACGATTGCTTGCCGTAAGCATTATACAAAATTATCTCTACATTTCATGAATTCACCATTAAAAATGGAAAGATACCCTTGTGAGGATAAATTAGGATGATCAATCAAAAATTGACAAAATTGCTATTTTTTTGTAAATTTTAATATAATATAATTTATTTTTATTTTCTTATTTAAAGAAAAGTTATCATTGTTGTTTTTTATTTATAGATTGGAGTGGAATTGAAAATAAAGTTTTTCTATTAATTTTTATAATACCAGTAATAATGGTTAAGTAATAAATATTTTAAACTCTCAATTAAAACATTGTTTAAATGGTAAATTATTTCATATTATATGTGCATGCCATATCTTAAATATATATGTTTAAGATATTTTAAATATTATTTCTTATCATATTTCTAAAATTAGAAATTATATTATGTCTATTATAAGTTTTGGTATCAGGAAATAAGAATTTAAATATTTATGTCAAAAATATAGTCTAAAATGTAGAAAATTTGTATTAGATGTTCAACGTAGGTGGAATTCCGCCTATTCTATGTTAAAGAGTTGTATTTCATACAAAAATGTTCTTACTAATTTTTATAATGAGAAAATGCCCTATGATATTTTAGTCAATTATTTATTTATGATTAATGAATGTTTTTCAAAATATAGAAGAAATTTAAAATTTCAAAATATTATTGATTTAATGAAAATTAAATTTAAGAAAATATTGGAAAAAATATTTCTCCTTTATACTACTTAGATACAATATTAAACCTTATGATTAGAAAAGATGGTTTAGATGTTTACTTGAATTTTATTGTGAAAATATGAAAATTGAACTTGGAACAAAAAAAAATATGAAATTATAATTTATTATTGGGAAAATTCCCGATAGGTACCCTACCCTGTACTTTAGGCTGAGTGCCAATTTAGTACCTGAACTTTAAAATGCGACAATCTAGTACCCGAACATTCGTTTTGCGACAATCAAGTACCTATCGTTAATGGACCGTCAGTTATGTATATCATGTGACCTCATGTGCATTTAAGACTTTTAAAATGTCAAAATTACCCTTGGACATGTTAGATAGTTTTGTATGCCCTTAGCTTCAATAAGAATGATGTACTTTATGAGTTTATTGTAAATGAATAAAAGTGCATATTTGATTCATGTTCCCTTGGTATGTTTCTCTGTAATACCCTTAAA
>NW_010729233.1:998034-1040079 GCF_000365185.1 Nelumbo nucifera | reverse complement strand
GGAGATACTGTTTCTCCGTATCAAGTACATCCTCCCTCCTACTCCTTTTGGTTCAGATCTGGTTTGGTTCTTGGTTCAAGATTGATCCTTGAAAAATATGTTTTTCTAAATAGGGAATGCGATTCCCAGTTGAAGGGAGAGAAAAATTTTTGAAATTCGCCCCTTATTCCGCAATCTTTGGGCGTCCATACGATGGATGTCTCATCCCTTCAGGACACTGTTCATCATCTTCTTTCTCAAGAAAATGAAGATCAAGTTCCGGAAACCCAAATCTCTTGATGGAGGTGAAGCCTCCATCCACTAGGGGTGAGCAAAAAAACTGAAAAACCGAACCGATTGAAACCGAACAAAAAAAATTGGTTAATCGAACCGATCAATTCGATGTTTTAAAAAAAAAAAACTGATAGTTTTGGTTCGGTTTCGGTTAACCATTTAAAAAACCGATGGTTAACCGAACCGACCAATATATAATATATATTTATATAATATTATATATTTTTTGAAAATCTAATTAAAAAGTCGAACTGAGAGTGGTCAAACATTGAGGTTTCAGTTCACCAGTCTAGCAGACTGGTAGCCAGACTGGTGAACAGCTTGTTTGACAAACTGACACTCACCGCGCAGGGAGCCAAGGACTTTTCAGTTTTCCCTTAATCCCTTTCTTTCCCTTTCTCCCTCTGAGCTCTCTCTCTCGGATTCTCACTTTCTCTGACTCCCACTCTCTGTCTCTCCCTATTCTCTCATCTCTGAGCTCTCTCTCAGTCTCTCTCTAAGCTCTCTCTCTCTCTCTCTTTGAGCTCTATTTCTTTCCCTTTTCTCTTTTCCCCAACGGACTCTCTCCCTGGGCTCTCTCTCAGTCTCTCTCTAAGCTCTCTCTCTCTCTTTGAGCTCTATTTCTTTCCCTTTTCCCTTTTGCCCAACGGTCTCTCTCTCTGGGCTCTCTCTCTCTCTCTCTCTCTCTCTCTCTCTCTCACTCACTCTCTCACTCTCACTCTTTCTGACTCCCACTTTCTCAATTCTCTTCTTCCCCAACAGACCGACGGCCTTCAGTGTTCCGCCCTTTGGTCGAATCACCGACGGCCTCCAACACTAGCGATCCCTCTTGCTTCAGCGATACTAGAGGTTCAGCTGCATTTGCTCGGCGACACTGGCGATCCCTCTACTGCATCTCCAGTTCTCTTTGATTGTGTTTTTCTCTCTTTTTTTTTTTATTTTGAGGGCATAAAAAAATTGAAAAACCGAACCGCAATTAACCGGTTACATCGGTTCGGTTTCAGTTCGATTAAATGTAAAAACCGAACATATCGATTCGGTCAAGAAAATTACCTCACGGTTCAGTTGGCACCCTTACCAGCCACCACCTTTTTGTGCGCAATTAACCGGGTATCTAGGGTTTCCTTCTTGATATCTCAACTAGTGCAAATAATGTCCCGATTCACTTCGGCTCAGCTTCGTTCAGTCGAAGGAGGTGAGGGGGCCGAAGAACTTGCTGTTTTTGCTGCTATTGATGAGGCTCTTAAGCTCGACCCGATCATCAGAAATGCACCGTACACGGAAAAAGTCACGGGAGGTGGCGAGGAGGTCAGGCTTTTTGCACTGAAAATGGTCTTGGTGGAATCGTCGACCCGGTGGAATCGTCTTCTGGCACTTCAGTGAGGAGAGAAAATGAGGAAGATGGCGATTGAGAATCTTTTCAACAAATTAAAGCCAAGCCAAAGACAGATTTGAAGAGTAAGCAGAAATGGGATACAAATCTGACCCATTTCATTGGTCAAATCTCTTCTGTCTTCTGGCACTTCTTCAGTATCAGCCGTGAAGAGTAAGCAGAAATGGGAGATTAGAGATTTGTATCAAGCGAGAGACAGAGATATTTATTCCTCACGGATGCCAGATGGCGTCCTTTCAATGTAGTGTGAAATGGATGTGAGACCAGAGATGCGCTCTATGGGTATGGCCGGATGGGGAGCAAATTCGATTTCATCCCGGAAAGTTGGAAAGTTGAAAAACTTTCTCTGAAGTCTGGAGCAGGGGAACTCTGGAAAGTTGAAACTCTTTCTCTGCAGTCTAGAGCAGGGGAGCTCTCAGAGTTCAACTGCCATTGGCAAATGCCATTGGGAAAGAGAGATTAATATTAGGGATATAGGTCTGCACTCTGCACTGCATTCCGAGAGTGATATTACCACCACGTTACTACTTACCATTTAAGCCTAACCTACAACCTAAGGAGAGCTTAGGCAAAAGGCAGCCGGTGGAAGTAGATGCACAATGGCGGGGAACAGTGGCGGTGAACAGTATTCATAGACCGGAACAGAAGCGGTGAATAGTGGCCGTGTTTAACGAAAGAGAGATGAACGGTGGCGGTGAACAGTAAAAATTAATAAAACGTCTCATGACACTTGTAGTAGATTGTCCAAAATAAAAGTTTGGATACTAAATTGGCACTCGCCTTAAATTACATGGTAGTTATCGGAAATTTTCACTTTATTATTTGAAATCTACAGTTTATATGAAATTAAATTTTTAAGACATAGGATAACTTGTATAGCCTCTACTACTAAAACATCTAATTCTAATAGTGAAAAAGATAAACTTTAGCCTATAATAAATAAAAGGCAAAATCATTAAGTTCACTTATTGAAGTTAGTTTTTATTTAAAAAATAATTTTACTGATTTAACATATTCCCTCAAGTTGGAGAAATTAAATAATTTTGATATTTTAGCATGTTTGACTGAACATGAAAAAAAGTACCTAGTTCTTGCTGCTATGATACGTGATCTACTAACCCTTTCAGTGTTTACAATTCCATAGAGTCTTACTTTAGTGCAGATATTACGGTACTAGACAATAAGAGAAGCTACATGAACAACGGAAGCCTGGATATGTGTATATACTTAAAGGATTGACTTGATGTTGATGATAGACTACAAGATCAAGGAGGCTTGGCACTTCACATGATGTTTCATCAGAAGCAGGTGATGTAAATCAAGATGAAGGTCAAGAAAGATGAGGTGGAACTTGAAGAAAATAATGAAATCAATATTTTCTTTGTATACTTAATAATTGTATAACATTTTTAAAATTATTGTAAAATTTGTTTTTCAATTTTATTTAAAAGTTTTTACTTATTTGTGATTTTTTTCAATACCATTGTATAATTTTATTTTTAATTTATTATATTATTTTTATATTTCATTCCAATTCTAATATTCCATTATATTTTTTCAATTTATTTTTTTACTTTGTATTCATTAAATTCAAATGAAATAAAATTTCTGAAAATTTCTTTTCAATTTGTTGTCTATTTTGTATTTTGTTAGTTTTTTTTGTTAAATATTTATTTTTTCTAAAATGTATATCATCTTTGACTTTACTTATCAAAAAGTGAAAAGAATAATAAAGAAAAGACAGCACAACTTGGCCTAGGCCCATGCCCCGGCTTAGCACAAGCCCACATGGGCTCCATGGGCTATGTCTGGCTTAACCTTTTAGGGTTTTGAGCCAGGCAAGCACAACCCACTCAAGCCTGCATGTTGGCAAGGGCAGCTTGCAAAATCATGTCATGCCGACACAACACAACTCACTTGACATCTCTAACCTAATCTATTTACATCCTTAAGTGGAAAGGCCAAAAATCGACATTACTCCATCCATATCCATGGTATCATTTGATTGGTTTGTGCTAATCTTATACTAGTGGGGATCTATGCTATGCATGTTATTTATAAAGGGAAAGTGACAATAGAAACTGATAACTATTATTATAAGTAAGGTATGCAATGTTGTTTAAAATAATTAATATTTATTTTAGTAATTTATTACAAAAAAATAATTTAGTAATTTAAAATAATAATAATAATAATAATAATAATAATAATAATAATAATAATAATAATTTATAACAAAAATAATAAGTTACTACTAATTTCTTACCAATATAATTATTTTTCCACATTATTTGTTAGTGTTTTATTTCCTTTATTTTACTTTATTAATGATTAAATGTTATAATTTATTACAAATATTACTTAAATATTAGTATATAAAATTAGGTTGTAGTCATAATTAAATTAATTTATAGATTAACTTTTTTAGCCATAATTAAATTAATCTATGCCTAAGCTCAAGGTTTAGAACTTTGGGTTAGGCTTGGATTGAACCTCAACTTGACCCAAGATGCCCAAGTTGCACCCCCTAAGAGCAATGTGACATTCATAATTGGAATGAACACAGAGTACAATCCATGCATGCATTATTTTTGGGCTTTTAACTATTTTTAGATAAGAATTATTAATATTGAATGGAGGAGCTATGGGATGGGCTACCCCCATTGTACAACCTAATGAATCAAAATAAATAAATAAATAGTTAAAAGATCTCATGCTAGGTTTTGATAATGTATTAATAGTTTTTAAGGCTGCGTAGCCCAACTTGACCCACACCCCAATATTGCTTGTGTTAATTATAAAATGATGATTTTTTATAAATTAAATTTTTATTTGATTTTAGTGTATCATAAAAAATATATAAAAAACTATATCTAGGGCTATTTGCTAGGGCTATCGATTTCAAATCCAATTATCCCAGATTTGAATGTTAGAACTTGCATTGATCCGATTAAAATTCAAGTCTGAGAATATATATATATATATATATATATATATATATATATATATATACATATATATATATATATTATATATGTGTGAAATATAATTATGTATATATATAGATACTATGTATAATTATATAAATTTTATACTTGATAAATTTAATATTTAATATTTATATACATTTATTATACAAATATACTTCAAAAGGTTAGTCTTTTAAAACTTTTTTTTTTACTTTTTGGTCATTTCAAACACAATAAGATGGTTTTGGATTAAATTTGAATGATCTGGAATCCAACATAATAATGAAATGCGGATGCGGATGTAATTGGATTCGATATGAATCCAATCCATTTACAACTTTACTACCTACATTAAAGATGTTTGGTTCCATTGGCATTTATTGAAAAAACGCTGCCACATCAGTGTCACATGGGCATTTATGTTTATTGCATATGAAGTCACTATTTGGTTTCACCATTTTATCAAATAAACACTAAGAAACTGAAATGCTTGGTTTTTTTTTGTGCATGGAGCATTTGGGGAAACGCCAAATTTTTGTTTCCCCTAACACACCAACATTCCCTGAAACGAAATGCTGATGTCACATACACTGATAAAAAAAAATGCTGATCCCACATGCTTTTATTGGTGTTAATCTGAGGTGGAAAGCAACAAACCTTTAAAATGATGCCCAACCAAACAAAAAAAAGTAAGAAACATTTAAAGCAAGATAGTACAAATAAACCTTTAAAGTAATAAATGGCTTTATTGTAAACTCCAACGAAACCAAACATATACATTATGTGTGAGCTTGGTGCATATTTGAGCTTGCCCTAGCTCAGAAAAAAATAGTTGCTTGAGCCTAGAAATGATCATCCCTGAGTAAGTTTCTTATGACATTTCTAATTGGCCATTTTAATTATTTTTTAAAATTTTTATATAGAAATTCAAATGATTGTTTTATTACTTTTAATATTTTTTAATTTGTTTATTAATTTTAATTATCCTATTAATATCAGTTGTTTTTAAATAAAATTCAAACATATTATATTTTTAATTATTAAGTATTAATTTTTATTAAATTCTTAATTCTTAAATGTTGCTAGATAAAAATTTGCTAAAATTTAATATTTTTATTAATTTTAGTTATTAGGTTTCAAATTATAACTTTTTTTTGAAAATTAACCAATTAAATAGAATTTGAATATAAAACAAATAATAGATGAGAGTGAAATTTTCTCTTTGGAATACAATGGGCTAATAATGGAAGAGCCTATAGATATATGCTAAAATAGGTTAAATGATGGAAGGGGTGGGACCTATGCCATAGATTCCCTCTCACTATTTTTAGGTGATTTTTATCAACTAATTTTTAAACTATTATTTATTTATGGGTTAGCTAGGCCATGTTGGCCTTAAAGTATTAGGCCAAAGCTTGGCCCTGAAATTTGTGGGCTTAATGTAGGAAAAAGCCTGAGCCAAACTGAATTGATCACCCCTAAGAAAATTGCCTTTGTTTTATTAGATTAATGAGGAGAGGAGAGAGAGAATAAAATAAAATAAAAATGGAAGAGTAAATTTTAAGCAATTTAATGGAATAATTGAAAGAGAGAATTAGTAAAGTGAGTTGGGAGAAAGTGTTCATGGAATGATTAATGAGTGATAATCAAAGAGATAATGAGACAGAGAAGAGAGAGATAATGATGACAAAGAGAGATGAAAATTTTAAATTGGTTACTTGAGTTATTTTGTTTAATTTTAAAAGTAAAAATTAAAAAAAGCACAAAATAGATTATGATAGGGGAGAAAGGATAGCATGCTGAATTATTAACTAACACATTAATTTCTACATTTAGCTTCATTAATTCCTATTTCAAATTCAAAATCTCTCTCAAACACATCTTTCCTAATTAATTAGCTCCCCTCATTAATATTCTTATTTACCTCCATCTACCCCTATTCATTGACACACCCACCAAAAGGCCAAACCAACATATTTGTTGCAATTGTATGTATTTTAAATTTTAACGTTTGGTTATTTTCTTGGTGCATATTTATTAAAAATATAAAAATAATTAATTATTAGCATTTATATATACCTATATATCTCCAGTTCTATACTTTATTAACATAAATGTGTTTCCTGTATGTACATACCTTGCTTATAATCACGTAAGACTTGGATTTAGTGCCCATCGTTGTGTTCTTTTAGGATTTATTGGAGTTTCTCTATTGCATACATTTTTTTTTTTTTGTGCACTGTAACCACTTTGAAGCTTGGATAAGAAGTATCTTTTTTTCTTAGAATGGCTCTGGAAGTATCAGACCTTATATTGGCAGGCTTGCCACATACTAGGACAAATGCTAGTATGTGGAATCATATGCTATGGGAATAATTTAATTGTGCCTTATATTGGCAGGCTTGCCACTTAATGACACAGACCACTGGGTCCCACAGAATTGAAACTGCAGCTCAGGTGGAGGTACATGGATATGGAAAACTTCCTGTTCTAATGATTAAAAAATGCAACACGTTGCACTGAATTTGAAAGAATTAGAGCTAATTCCACTTCTAAGGGCTGCAAGCCCCAGTAAATCAAAATATAACGAGGAAAAAAAAGAGGCTCTAAGGCCTACACCCACCAGCTTTGTAGTACGTATTTTAATGGCATTTATTGCCTCAACCAAGCAGGTTACTCCACTCTTTACAACTTGGGATTAACACGCCACTTGCTTCAATGATTCTGTACCCTCAGAACTTGGTGAATCATGTCGTACACCAGCCAAATCTGAAGCAGCCTTCTTTTGCTTAATAAGTCCAGTCAGTATACTGTCAATTTGTGCAAACACCTCCTCCTTTGGAACATTCCCATTGACCTGCAATCAACTAATAACTAGTGAACTTGGATATTTTGGGAGCGTACAGCAGAACCTACAATGGTTTATATCTATCATTCATGATTTTCTACAAAATTCACTCTGCAACTGGCCCTGTAGAAATGAACGAGTTTTTAACTTTAGAACAATAAAACAACAACTACAATGTAAGATGCCAAGGGAATTTTTGCAAGGGCTATACACAAAAAAATAAAAATGGTAGGGAAAGAGGATGATGCTACTGGATTTTTCATGAGTGAAAATGGTCTCAGAAAGGCACCATATAAATTGGTTTAATAGTAAATGAAAAAAAAAAAAAGTATAAAGCAAATCCATCACCACAATAACCTAGAAAAGAAATGAAAATAAATAAAAGAAATAATGAATGTATTCACCATCCTATTAACCATTGGTCTTCCTCTACTTGGGCATATACAAGAGTAAATTTTCTAGCAAGCCACCTCCCATAGAAAGAGGCTTGACTTGAGCATGACTTAAACCTCCATAAAGATCACATGATTCACATGAAGCAAAAAATCCACATTAAAAGGCACCTGAAAATTTTAAATTCCATGAAATACCAGAATACAAGTAGAACACGAAAGAAAATTGAGAAGTGAAACTATATAAAGGCCTGCAAAGATGGTGCAAATTGCAACCTACCAATGGTCTTCTCAAGACCTAATCATAGTCCCTAAACAGCTATCCATCCTTCACAACTGATCAAGTGCCGAAGGCACGGTAAAGCTTTTTGTTGCCTTTTCTAGAAGAATGATGGTGTCTTAATCCACACATGCACAGAGCCACAGGCATAGCAAGAAAGAAAATGATAACAAAGAAAACGGATCATAGTAGTTATATACTACTTCCAGTTTATTTCTTTTATCCTGCATTCATATTTACATTTATATTAAATTGCCAACTAAATATGGTGTTATTTTCACATGCCTTGACTGTTACACCTTCATATCTTGAGAGTACAGCCTCGACATTTTGATGATGAGTCCTCAGTCGAAGTTTTACCTGGATCAAGCCAAAAAGGGTAGAAGAGAAGTAAAGTTATAAAGGATCAAGGTTTGCTCCCGAGTATTTTAATCAATAGAGACAAGAATATGATCTACATGCTGGTTGTAAACTGAAGCTTGCTCCTGACGTGTGTGTATATACAACAGAATATGTTTACACATCATGACTTCATGAGTGCTAAGCTAGCAAAAAGAGAGTAGAAACTAAGATCCACTCCCCCTCCATTGACTTGCACATGTCCATCCAAAAGTTTATCTTGTTCTTTTAACATGGGTAATGGAGGTTGTTTTAGTTATACATTTAACATTGTGGAGCATGTGTGAAAGAAAATGCAAGAGTAGGCCATTATTCCTACTCCTGTCAGCATTATTAGGTCGACAGTTGGCACATAGTTTAGGCCAACACAACATCCAGATGGTTAACAACTAGATTTAAAAGAAGCAGTAAATAAACAAAAAGAGAATCAAAGAGTACTATGGAAAAAAATAATGGAAGAGAATATCTACTAAGTAGAGGGGCATTTTTAACAAATAGCAGCTTAGTCATGCCTTTTCTTCTGTATCATCAAACCGTTGTGTAAGTCTTGCAGCAATTTCTTCAGTTTCTGGAGGAGAATACTTTAGGTGGTATATCTTTCCAGTAACTGGATCAAGTCTTCGGCCAACAACTCTCTCAACAAGGATCTCTTCAGGGACCTGCAAACATCAAAATAGCACATGCAGAAAATTTATAAAGCAAAGTTCAAATAAATGATTAAGACTATATGAGCAGAAGCTATGTGGTTTAACAATATGTAAGCTCTTTGACTCTTTTTTTAAGGGTCAAGAGATATCTCAATGCGACCTCTCTTGCTACCTTGGCTCAATAATCAATATCAACAGATTAAGAACGATAAATTAGAACATGGTTTAAAATACCCATACATTTCCTAATATTTCCACGACATATTTCCATTTCCATGGGTAGTGACATGAATTTTTACTGGAATCAAAATATTCCCCAGTGAACACAACCAACACCACGTGGAGTGCAAGAGGTAGTTTCCACGACATATTTACATTTCCGTTGATAGTGACACAAAATTTTTCTGGAATCAACATATTCCCTAGTGAACACTAACAGCACTGAGTATAAGAGATAGTATTATGGTGACAATATTGTAGATATGTATCAATAGTTTCCACTTTGAGCCAGCTTGATGTTCATTTCAAACATGCAGTCCATCATGTAATTTTGAATCTTAAGGTTTATGGAACAACTCCAAAACATATGCTTTTGTCCAAAGCATAGTTTCCACTTATGCTTCTTTTATCATTTCATGAAGTATCGTTATATTTTTTTGCATATTTTACAATGTTTCCACTATTCCTATATTTTTTACAATATTTCCGACATGTTTCCTATATTTGGATGAATGACATTTCCACCAACACCGATATTTTAAACCTTGATTAGAGCAGGATGGACAAAAAATGGAGGAACGCATCTGAAATTTTATGTGATAGGAGAATACCACTAAATGGCTAAAAGGAAAATTTTATAGAAATGTTATTAGGCTAGCAATGTTGTACAGAGTAGAGTGTTGGGAAATTAAGAAACAGTGTAAAAAAAAAAGTGTTGTACATATGCCAATGTTGAGATCAATGAGTGGGAAAACTAGAAAGGTAGTAGACTAAGATAGTTTGGGCACATCCATAGACCATCTACAGCAACAGTGAGATGTGGTCTATTAAAAATTGAAAGGGCCAATAAGAACCAGGGGCAGACAGAAAAAGGACATGGGATGAAGTAGTGAGAAATGATTCAAGGGTCCATATATAACAATGGATATGGTATTGAACAGAATGGAATGGTAGAACTGGATTCATGTAGATGACACCATAGATGGGACAAATAGTAGAGAACTATAAACTAGAGGTAATTGAAAGAATGTTACCATTTCTTTTGGGCCAATAAATCTATTTCTTGCACACTGATCTATTTATGGAAAAAAATTCAATATTTATTATGCTGTTTGGCATGATCTCAGAGAATTAATTCTGTTGAATTTTGTTAATCTAAGAATCAGCTTTAAATCTGGATGATTGAATGTATGAAACTTGCTGAAACTAAAGCTATTTAAGGCTCCAAACTCATTCTAAGAATAGATTCTTTGGAGTTAAAGTATTTAGCTTCAAAAAGGAATTATTATTATTATTATTATTATTTTTTGCTCAAAACTCATTCTTTAAATGGTGATTCTTTTGATCAGGGATTTTAACCAAGAATTGTCTATTGCTTACTTCTAGAAGAATAAAAAGGTCTGGCTGGATGCCAAAGTCTTCAAGAGCCTTTGCTTGAGATAAGCTCCTTGGATATCCATCTAAAAGCCAGCCACTTTCCTGAGAATCTGGCTGCAACAAGCGCTCCTTCACCATCTAGATAATAAAAAACAAGTAAATAAAATCCCATTGATGAAGTAAAAGGCGAACCAAAATCACAAAAAGGGAAAAATGGTAAAGGTAAAAATAAAATAAAAATAATGAAAACTACCATGACAACTATTTCATCAGGAACCAACTGTCCTTTTTCCATATGTTCTTTTGCTTGCTTTCCATTTTCAGTCCCAGCTGCAACTTCTGCTCGTAGTAAATCTCCAGCAGCAATGTGCACCAGTCCATACTGCAATTATAACATGAAAAATCCATTAAGTAAAACTGGTCATCCACACAGATTCCCAAGGCATGAGAAAGTTCATATAGAAAGATTACAAGATGAGTACATAAGACCTTTGAACATCCAGGGAAATAGGTAAACATGCAGATTCTGTCAAGTGTCAAAGCCAAAAGAAGGCCATTACCCAATGTTGGTCCTAACTATCTGGGGTATTGGGAGAGGCAGACTGGGTATCGTCAGTATCTTTGGCACTTTTTTGCATAGTAACCACTCTCAGACACGACCTGCATTCTCACACTTGCCAGCCCGAGATTTTACCACTACACCAAGTAATGGCCCCTATATGTTGTCAAAGCCATAAGCCATCTACGCAAATGGCAAGATAGTCATTTCTATCACTAATTCACAATATCATTATGACAAAACCATAAAAGGCACCATTCACAGGGATGAACAATATAATAATAGTTTCTATAGATCCATCTTTTACGAAAGAGCCAGTGGTCAAATATGGAATTGTCTGAAATTTTATGTTTTTCATGGAATATTCTGAAATTGTTATGTTTTTTCCTAGTTCAGACAGCAGGGATATTTTTGTTGGATTATAAATCTGTAGGTCTGACCATAGGGTCTGATATGTCTGTCTATTTATAGTTGGTTTATATTTAAAGTTTCAAGTTCATTGCAAAGTAATTTGGGATTTATTCAATTTCCATGAGTCAAAGTAGGACTAGCAATTCTGTAATTTTCTGTTTTTTAGTTGCATGACATTTGTTGCTTAGTATTCCAATAGTCCATAAATTCGTATAGAATGTTTTAAACAATGAAATAGATTATGAGTTCATGCAACTTATATTAATACCGTTAAGTGATTCCAATAGTCCATAACTAACATGGGTTTTATTTCACTTCTTTCTATCTTCTCTCTAATTCTGCAAACATTACATCCATAAAGAGCCCACAAAATTATTTATTAAATCTTTTCATTTGACAAGGACTGAATGATCCAAATACATTCTTCAATTTACTTTAAAACATGAAAATTTCCCACTTTAGCAGCTTTCGCTCTTTTCTGCCAAACCATCTTGAAATGCCCTCATGTTAGGTTGCCCCTAAAAGGTATATTACCCAAGGTTCAAAGTATCGATACCCAATACACACAAGCATGCATATTGGGTGTTTCAGTACTACAAAAAACCAACTTTTTTCTTTCATACTTTAAATGTTATTTAACATTTAAAACCGACCGTTTTGCGAAAGGCCTTCAAAATGGCATATTGGCCACCTGCCAATATGATATGACACACCCTATGTCAGACAATATGGGCCGTATCGTGTCAAAATTTTGAATCTTGATATTACCCTTGGTTCTACCAAATTTCATCCCAAAGCTTGCCCTGGAATACTTGGCCCCCCTTAAAGCAGATATGGAAGCCAAGAAAGAATCCATGGAGAATTAAATCAGTTTTCCAATTCCTACACCAATTTCAACCTTACTATTTATAGTGCTTCTTTGTAATTACTTATTAAACTCATTATTTATCTTTTGTTCCTTTACACTAAGTTAGTTTTAGTAGGATTAGTAAATTTTCATTATAATCCATATTGGAGTGTTCCTATGCATTACCCATGAATTTGTCTTAGTATTTAAGTGATTAAAAGTTGATTTAGGTCAGTTTCCTAAAGTAATTAAAAGGGGGTGAGAAATGGGAGGAAGGTGAAGGAAACGTCAGATTTTGTTGAAGAAGAATGAAGGGAACTGAGGGTTGCAGTGCAGGTGAGAGGGTGACTTTCCATGTTGGTTCCAAGGCTCAGCTGGTTGTTCTAGAGGATGCTTCAAATTTTGGGATGCTGGTTTTTTCTAGTTTCTTTTGGGTTGATTGGGGTGTAAGTCATTTGGGGGCCTTTTTTTTGGGATTTGGGTGTCTGTTGTTTATTAGCTCTTTTGGAGGTGTTCCCTCAACACCTATCTAGGTTATATTTGTTTTTTCTTTTTTTTTTATTTTTCTTTTTACTTATAAAAAAGGTCAGTTATTTATCAAAAAAAAAAGGTCAGTTTCCTAGTCCAATTTGGAGTCTGTAAAGGCACATCCGAGTTCATAAGTTGTGTCTATAAATACAGTCATTGTAATTGCATCTAGAAAAGAGCTTATTTGATGAAATAAAATTTGGTTTAGTAAATTCTAGTTATTTCAAGGAAATGTTCACCTTTTTTCCCCTCTTTCTCACTTATTTCTTCTTCTAAGTATCTATATCTTTGTTGTTTACCCCAACAGAAAGAGTTCTCATCCTTTCTAATCTTTTACTCATTCTTTAGTGGACAGAAAACTACCAACTTGCTTTAATTACTCCTATTCTTCATCTTTAATCACCCAAAGCCCCACCTTCACCCTGCAAAACCCACCACCAGATCTTAGCCTCTCCTTCACCCTGCAAAGCCCATACCACCAGATCTTAAGTTAGCAGGACTCCTACCTTGTCCTACATCAGTTTGGTTTCAGAGCCACAACTAGAAGTATCTTGGGAAAACATGACAAACCCTAACGTGAAAGAATCAATGCCAAGCTTGAAGATTTGGTTCATAGCCATAAAGAAGAGAAGGATCAACTTCATCATTGAATTGACTCTTGCATCTAGAGTCACTTATTTAGAGTTCTTTTTTTTTTGTGAGCAACATAAATTCATTATTTTAAAAAAGGAAAGAAACACTTCAATAATTATGGGCCAAATAAAAAGAGTAAAAAATGAAAAACCAATAGGGCAAAGCAAGTTCTATTAGTTTCTCTTGGTGTTTTAAGAGAGTTAAATGCAAAAAGGACCAATCAAGTTCTTAGTTTCTCTTGGATAAATTGGTATTTTTTTCTAGTTCTAAATCTAACACCCCAAGTGTGTTATTTTTCTCATTTCTTTTCCTAATGGAACCTTTTTCTTTTTATTGGATGACCATAAATCTAATATCAATTATATGGATCATTCTTCATATGTTTCCTTTCTTCTAAATTGGTCATTTGAATTATTTGAGAATTTTGCATATTTTTATTTTATCAGCAAAACAAATAATTTCATTAAGATTAGAAAATAGGATTACAACAAGAGGTTGTGAAAAAAAGAAAAAAGAAAACAGAGAAAACACAGATTCAGTAGAGCTGACCCAACCCAAGTATTACAATTGAGCCCAATTCAAGGAATGTCTTTGTACCCCTTGCTTAGCTAAACCATCTACCAAACTGTTTTCAGTTCTCCAAAACATTTAACTTGGATCATCATGCCTTTTGAAAGTCATTTAAAGCGCCTGAACTCATTCCATAAGTGCCATGCCACTAGGGATGGCAATTTTCCCCATCCCCGACGGGGATACGACTTCCCCGACCTGATGGGGTCAGGGATGGGGATTGTTTTGGCGGGGTGGGGACGGGGATGGGGACGGGGATGAGGATTAATAGGAATCTCCGATCAGGGTCGGGGTTGGGGATGGGGATTGAGGTCCCCATATATTAAATGTTATTTATATTAAATATACGATTATAATATTTATATTATATATCAAAATATATTTATATCCATAATTGTCTTCCTCAATCACGTCAAGTATGACCTGGTCTCGGGTCAAAAGATTAGGTTTTAGGAAGACATAAGGGTTGGAAAAACCCCCTTATTGGAGGTCTTCCCTTTTCTTTATGCTATCTCCGACTTTAAAGGTAGGCCGATGGCTGACTTCCTTTACTCCTCTCCCTCTCCTTTTGATCTAAACTAGAACTTGGGTTTCATTAGGAACCTAAGAGTGTCAGGAATTCCCCTTGTTTTTGCTTTGCTCTCCTAGTTGAATTCTGTGGTTCTTGGAGACAGGGTGTAGACAATAGGGTTTGGACCCTTACTCGGCTGGGACTTTCACCTATAAATTCAATTCCCTTGCAACTTCCTCTCCCTCCCCTTCCCCTTCATTCCTAGTAATGGTACGTTTGGTTGCTGCAATTGGGATGGGAAAATGGGAATATTCCCATTAGATTCCCATTTTCATGTGTTTGTTCATTGAGATGGGATGGGAAACCGTGGGATGTTGGTTCTCAAAACCAAGGATGTGAGGTCGCGCTGAAATGGTGCGACCCTGGTGAGAAGAGAAAATTGTGAGAAAAAAATGTTGAGACTTTCGACTGAAGCTCCGCAGCCATCCTCTCACCGTTTCCCTGCGTCTACAGCAATCAAGTCTCCGGCAGCATTCTCGATGATATCCGGCCAAGATAAGACCAGATCCATGACCATAGAATACATGCGACTATATTCTTCACGTTTTTGGCATCATCGATCTCCTCATGCCGTCGGGAAAACATGGTCGTTCGTCGGCTAAAATCCATTGTTTCCAGCGGTATAGAGGTAGATGTTTTACAGATCTACACTTGTGCTTGTAGAGCCTTGAACGAACATGGTCGTTCGTTGGCTAAAAAACATTGTTTTCCCGTTAAAACGTGCCAAGGTGTTTATGCCATTTTCTGGGTTCAAACCCGCTTCAAGGTAAGAGTTTTCTTCCCTCAAATCAGTTTTTCCCATGAGATATGTTTCTCTTCCCTCAGATTTGTTAAACCAGGTCCCAATTATTCTTTTTACTTTTTTCTTAATTTATTTTTATACGTTTTCTCATTGGGGTAAAGATTGGAGGCAGTGAGAACAACTCCAGATCTTGCTTTGCCCTTGTATCCTTTGCAACTTTGAAGGTGACAACCCTTCCTACATGCTGCTGAAGTATTAATTTATAAATATATTATTATTTGGTAATTTTTTTCTGGGCATTCTTCTTTTACTAATGAGGGGGAGGTTGGAACTCGCCTCGTCCACGCCACTGGTTTGAGTTCAAAGGAAGACGATGAACAATAATATTCCCTTCTCAGCAATCAAACACCAGAATGCCAAAATGAGAAAATAAAATTTTCCTTCTCGTCCCATTCTCTCCCATCCCATCCCTTCTCAGCAACCAAACAGACTATAAAAGAAATCTGGTGTCCTCCCATTCCCCCTAGATTTAGTGCCTTCTATTGGGAAGTGTTTCACAGTTGCATTAATATTTGTGAAAACTTCAAAGAAAAAGGCCAAACTGGTGCTTGTCCCCCAACTAGTGCAGCTTGTGCAAGGTTAATGGTGAGACTGTTTTTCATCTTTTAATCCCTTGTCCCTTTGTTGGCTTTATCTGGGAGTGATTTACCTCACTTTTTGGTTGCATGTGGCTCTCTATTAGCTTGGGAGGGTTGTTTAACCCTTCTATTTGTAGGTGCACTACTAAAAGACGTAGACTGATGTGGATATGTACAATTTTAGCTTTATGTTCTACTACTTGTAGTAGCAGTAGTAGAAACTGAATTGTAAAATTCAAAATTAGTTAACATTTATTGATTATAATATAATTTGAATCAACATTTTAAAATGTAGAGGCGTGACACGAGGAGTTCCACTACCTAGAAGTGTGAGGCATGGTTCAGAACGCAAGAGGCGTAAGCCTCCTTAAGAGGAGGGGGGTTAGGAGGAAGGGGGTTAGGAGGAAGGGGAGGAGGGTGAAGAGGAAGGGGGGATCTCATTTTTTTCTTTATTTGTAATAAAAATCTTTTATGTTAAGAAGAATAAAGATGCATAACATAGGCATTTTCTATTTACTTTTAACTATTTATACTTTTATTTTTATTTTTATTTTTATTGTTATTATACATTTTCTTCTTTTGTTGCTTTTATTTTTTATAATAAAAGGATATTTCTATTAATAACAGAAGAAAAGTACATTCAGGTGATGAGCTGGCACCAACACAACACAAACAATAACAAACATAAACTATTGCATTGCATAGGCATTCAACCTTATCCCAAAACCTAGACCCGAACTTTGCCCCATTCACCTCTTTAAACAAAGGAAGAGTCACAATCCAATCCATAATTAGATTGCCAATGACAACACATTTTTTTGGATGAGATGTCAATACAAATTCTTTCACATTGACCATCATAATATAATTTGAATTATTTTTATTTTATTTTCTTGTAAATATGTCATACTTTTATTTTTGTTTTAATTATTATTATACATCTTCTTTTATTATTGTGATTAAGATCACCACTATCATAACATTACCAACCTAATCAATCCCAGAACTTATTATTTTCAAGAATCTAGTAGATGGAACATTGAACATGACCACTGAGTTCCAGGTTCAAATCTAAAGATTGGCATTCAACACTCAACATTTAAGAAAAGAGGAAAAGAAAGCTTACTTTCTTCGTGATTTGCTCACACTGTGTTCCTTTGCCAGATGCCGGAGCACCGGATATCATGATCTTTAAGGGCTCTGGTTTGACAGAAGCTATTACCTGATGGAAACAAAAACAGAGCTCGCTCCACAGACAACAAATATCAACCAATCTCCTAATTCTAACCTATCGTATAAGACATATCTAACTAAAAACACAGGAATTCAACAATGAAGAGCGAACCAAACTAAAGCAGATGACAAGAACATCCAGTTACATACCGGGACAGCTAAAGCGGTGACGACAGCCGAGCTCTTCTTCGAACCGCGGACTTTTAGGGTTTCATTCAGACGAAGAGAAGCTCCAGAAATGAATCCAATAGATGGAAGTGGCGAAACAGAGGTGGAAAGCTTGAGGGTTTTAGTAGGGGAGGGAATAAGAGAAGCAGAAGTCTGAGATATTGGCTTTCCCGAAACAGGAAAATTGATCGAGCAAGCCATTACTTTGGTCCTTTCGCTCGCTCGGGTTTCCTTTCTCTCTCTCTCTCTCTCTCTGGGTAGAAGTAAAGGGGAGAAGGAATCTAAAAGTGGAAAGAAGTAGACTGCAGAGAAGTTATTAGCTCCGGTGTTCGTTCCGGCCAGTGGCGTTTGATTAAATAAATGAGGAGAAGGTATTCTTTCTGTAAGGCCACGTACGTTAGTTTCGGATCTTTTGCGGAATAGTATTGAATGCATATCATATCATTATTATATGATAGTACATCTTTATCCTCAAAATCTGGCCGTCATTTGTAGATCTTAGACCAAATTAAGTCAACCCGTTTGGGAGGAGCCCGGATCTACTGCAGTTGGTGCGCCGAACTAAGGGCTATTAGCCTATTACCCGGTTACTAACGAAAACGGCACAGTATTCAGCGCCTTTATCCTGCCGAAATCATAAAAACTGCCCACGTATCGATTGCTATGATTTATGAGAATGGACCGAGTGGTGGCTTCCGCTGGCTAGCCCCATAAATGATGGAGATTACTTTGGCTGTTTGGGAAAAACAGCCAAGGCTGTTTTGGGAGCCTCGACTCATGACACCGGGTCGGAATGTAGTAGGGACTATAGCTAAGCACAATGACTGAGTGAGCACCTAATTTGTTTCGTTAGGAATTATCTATTATCTTATTATTTTTATCAAAATAATTAAAAATAAAAAATAATAAAAATGGAAAACCTAAACGTGTTGGAAATTGGAATTTATTGGACTCTCTCCAACCTTATGTTGTTTAGGTTTTTCTTTCCGATTCCTACCTTCAATTGTGAGGACGACAATTCAACCCCCAAGTACTTGACTCTCAACCATACCCCACTCAGCCCTGAAACCCACCAGGAAGTGAATGGTGTGAGAAGTAGCATCTACTCTGAAAGGCGTCTCTTCCCTTCTTCAACGAAACCGAGTGGATAAGAAATCTGAAGAAGTCACATTTGTGAGTATAGATAGAATAATGATGACTGGGAGTGTGAAGTTGATATTCATGACAAAGACAAACCGGTGCTCTCTGGCGTATTGGAGATGTCTAATTGGTCTCCACCGATAGGCATAATCTATGAAAGATTCTCCAGGATTATGAGTCATGGACTCAAGATCTGCTTGATCTGGCACTAGTTCCTTTGGGCATAGGGTGTCGCAGTTTGGATGCCATTTCACGCCACCGATAGGCATAATCTATGAAAGATTCTCCAGGATTATGAGTCATAGACTCAAGATTTGCTCGATCTAGCACTAGTTTTATGTTATAAGAAAAGTGGTCTAAAATATTATTTTCCCCCATTTCTCCTTCCCTTGCCTAAGATGCTTACTTATAAGAGAGTGATTAGTCCGTTCAGAGCTGTCTACCCATAGAAGAAGGTAAAGTTTGCCTCTTCTCAAAGTCCCAAAGCAAGCCTGAGAAAAATTAATTATTGATAAAGAGCTCTATAGTTGAACTTCCTATTGACCTCCCAACCCGTAATAAAGCCATCATCTTTTTCCAAACTAGGGCATAACTACAACTGCCAAAGCATAATACATTCCCTTTGAATAATGCCTGAGTCGGCATAGAACAAAGGCATCATCCTAACCTAGTGCATTGTCGATTAATCACAAAAACGACTGGAGGCCATCCTCAGTCGTTACTCTTTCCTTAATTATCCCTTGAATTCAGAAAAAGTCGCTAATTAGCCAATTGAGCTTATGCACTAGACCTTTTTTCGATAAACTAGCCAAACCCATAGGATGCACTTCAGGGGTTATCAAAGGGATAAAAAAATAATAAAAAAAGAGAGAAAGAAGAAAAAAGAAAACAAAAAAAAAATGAGAGATGAAGAAGAAGGAGAATGCCCAGTGGAGCTTTGCTTGACCTATGCTCAACATATGCTTCTTCAATAAGTGGCATGCAGTCAATGATGAAATGAAGGGAGGCCATCATTGGCTTCTTGTTTGACCTTGTGCATTCAATCCTAATAATGTGTAATAATATCTCCTAGTTAGTCCTTTAAGCCTCCCTGTCAATCTTTTTTTCACAATAAACACTTTCCAGCGAGTGGATGTCAAAACAAGCAGAAAGCGATTAGAGTAATTAAGTAAGAGCTCAAAAAAAAAAAGAAAGGGGGAATGTACTTTTGGTAGCTTTGTTAAGAATGAAATACTCAAGTAAGTGGGGCAATTATCAAGAAAGGTCAATGCAAGAAGTGAAATGGCAAATGAAAAATCAAGAAACTGTTAGAAGAAATTAAGGCAATTAAGATGATTTTATCCTTATAGGAGCTTTTATGATGACACCCACATGCTAATTTTGATTTTCCCTACCCATTTACATTTCGTCCCAAAATAAAATCATCATTGATCAATAAGAAGGCATGATTCATGTTGATGAAAAATATGAAGAGCAATCTCCATCCATATGGCCATGAAGAGAGCGTTGACAAAAAATCAAAAAAAAAAAGAGAGAAGAAAGAGAGAGAGAGAGAGAGAGAGAGAGAGAGAGAAAAGAGAAGATGAAAATATGATGATAAAGAGTAGACCTTGAATTAAATCCCTGGAATGGTGATTCAAGCATTTGATGCCTATATTAATTGTTATTTGGGCCTTTTCAACTATCATTTGTAACATCCATCTTATACCATATTTCGTCCTAATGAGCAAGACCTCATTGATCTTTAAAAAATCGGCAAACCAGCACTGGATAGACCTATTTGGCCGACAATGAAGGACCATAGTTGTCACTCGCTCCATTAAAGTATCAACTTCATAACCCACCATTTTTATTAACCAAAAAACAAGAAAAGAAGAAAAAAAACTAGGGCAAACCCCCTATGATAAGGCTTTTCTTACAACAAAACTCTTGTTCAACAACTTACAATTCCATCGCACATATTTTTGAATTCAATGAGTTTTGAGTAATGACCTTGAAGAGAGGATATACACTCTCAGCTAATGTGAACCAGACATAGCCCATTTGGACATAATTACTCTCATATGAGTTAAGGTTAAAGGCACTTTTTCCCTTGAGTCTCAAAGTTTTTTCTTCTTATCATTCCCATATTTCATGTCCTTATGCATTGCTTGATAATTGAAAACTTCCTTGTACAACACTTTAATGAGATGTTTTGACCTTCTCAGTACATACCCAGCTTCTATATTGGCTTTAAACACATCATATCCTTTTGCTTACTCAAATTCCATTTGTCATGTCAACCTCTATACTTTGACCCATGTCAAAAATCCCGTTGGTCATTGTCAGCCTCTATGCCTTGACCCGCGTCTATCTTCCATTGGTCATGTTAGCCTCTATACTATGACCCACGTCTGAATTGAGTAACTGGAGATGATATAAACGATAATAAGAAAAAGAGAGAGAGAGAGAGAGAAAGGAAAATAAAAAAAGAACAAAATGAAAAGCAATAAAAAAAAGGAAAGAATGATAAATAGTGATATCTAAAGCTTGACAATGAGTTCTTCACATTGTGCTATGTCAAAGAGCAGTTATACTATATCAATTTCATAATCTCTATTAAATATTTGAAACATTTCACTAAACTCTTTAAGAATTGTAGGAAATCTTTTAGTGATTGAACATTTGCCTTGCCTTGCTTTTAAAGATTTATCTTAAGTTATTTCTCCTTGACAACAGGTATACCTTGACTCCGTATGGTTTCTAATACCTAGGAGGGGTCACTTTGCCAAAATAAATGATTTTCAAATTTTGAGTTGTTTGTATTGTTTTCTTTACGGCAAATGTACCCTAATTCCAAAGGTTCATGATACCTAGGAAAGGTAACTTTGCCAAAAATAAAATGGCTTGAACATGATGGAAACGATGTTTCACGAGATCTCTTCTTCACTTTTTCCCTCACAATAATCTTCCTTCTTCGTCTCGCCCCTCTTCTACCTCACAACAATGAGGGGCAATTGTCAGCACCTGATTTTTCTCAATCCTCTGTCTGAACCCCTAACTCACCCCAAACACCCTATCAGACCCTTCCAACCTCTTCGAAACACCTAAAAACCCAAGAGACCCAAATTTCACCCCAAGAGCCCTCAAATCCACCATTAAATCTAATTGATACCAATCCAATAACCCCGATCAACCACAACTTACGCTTTGAACCTCAAATCAGACATTACCCTTGGACCCTAAAATCACCCTTCCCTCATTGTCGAGTTACCAAATTCCCAAAATACCCCCTAACCAAATTCCCAAATTACCCCTTGCACCAAATCCCCAAAATACCCCATGGGTTAAAATTACCAAAATACCCTTGCCTTGCCCACGCTCCATGATCAAAATGTGCAGTCTCTTGCTCACGCTCAAACTTGACCATAAGAACCCTAGGGAGCTGCTCTTGCACTACAACAGAAGGCTCCTACTCCTATTCGTGATCAGCAAGTATGGCATCCCCATCACGAGCAATGCCTCCCTAATGAACATTTGAGGCAATGACCATATCACCCACATTGGATGACTCTTGCCCTTCAACAGGAGGCTGAAGAGATTTTAGATCCTCCATCAAACACCTAATGACAGGCATTGTAGGCACACTAGCCAAGTCCACATCACAAACTCCCTATGGGAAAACGAACAATGCATCATGAACGAAAGCAAAAAAAAAGCATATCAAAGGATTGAACATACAACTTACTTATACACACCTCTTTATTCATAGCACATTCATATGGCACTTGAGTGGCGACATACTCGAGGCAATCTTTCCCCAACTTCCACCTATTTCAACACATAAGACTATAATTGCACATTTAGTCTAGGAAGAAAAGAAAATACTAATCGAAACATGCACTGAATCAAATATCAAGCACACTTACCAATTCAGAAACCTATGACTCCTTTCTCTGAGCACGGGGAGCCATTTTAATCACCCGTCCACCGGTGATGGGAATTGTCACAATGGCAGTGGGAGGGACTAGAACCACTAACTACACCAACTCCATGTGGGTATTCTTCCCCACTTCAGGCGAAGGATCTAGGTGATCCTAAGCAGCATCTCCAGAATGCTCCTATGAAACACCTTCGTCAGCAATAATATGCTCTTCTGCCTGGGGCACTGTAGCATCAAATACGACCACCGAATCACCGACAAGCCCCGTTATTGCTGGCCAAAAAGAATGAGCAATCATCATTGCTCTGCACCTCTTATGTAGAATAGGGTGACTACTCTCACCCTCCTCAACAGCAGGCCGCTTGCCCTTGCGATCAGCGTCCAGAGGCCCCTGCTCCTCCATAGCCACCTAAGCAACCCGGGGACCACCAACTTTTGAAAGGGCTTCTCCACCTTGCTTAGCTGCATGGCCTGGTGGTGGGGCCATTACATGTCAAGGGTGGGGCTCGATCACCATGAACATCTGCAACCCGACAAGAGTGGCACATAAATGGCCCATGTGTATAGAACCATGAACTTCTATACGCCTATAGTTGGCTAATGGGTAACGAGTGATACCAGGAAATGCTAAGCCATGATGATGCTGCCAAAAAACATCTTCATCCCCAAACTTCAGAAACTACGAACAGGGTGATACGCCGTAACTTGTGCTTGTCCGGCACGATCAAGATAAGTGACCACACCAGGCCACAGAATTAGACACGCAACACGAATGACAGGGTTTTCAACATCCACAACACACTGCTGGTCACCACCATCGGGAACATTAATCCCGATGTAAAACGGCATGGTGTGACAGACTGTCTAAGCATGTGGGCGTAGAACAAAACCATCCAAAGAAGAAAATCTAAGCTTAACCTTGGTGACCCCAAACTGCTTGCCCCTCTTGGCACCAAGCCACTGCTTCCCACAACAAATGTCAAGAGACACATCCTCTATTCGATCACCCTCCAAAGTCACCATGCTGACTGACAAGCGGGACAATCGGCGGGGAGTGATGCTCAACTGAAAGTGTTCACAAAGATACATAAATAAGAATGGGGCAAAGATGTAAGATGAGCGGTGCTTGCAGCTCGGGTCCATTATCTGGTGGACTGTGTCATCCATTTGGTTGTAGAGATAGTTGAGGAACATGGACGCAGTTTGGACTCCGAAGTTAGAATTCTTGGAGTTTCGCAGCCAACGATTGAAGGACTCTTCAGCCACAAACCACATTGCGTGGATCCCAAATTTTGGCAAGCACCGAGGAACACCAAGTGGACCAGACACTCAACCAGACTTCAACTTGGAAGTTGCTCAACCGAGGAACAAAGCATCCTACCGCTCTACACCTCGGCCAAACACTTCATTCCTCGACTTCAAAACTGGGGGATTGGTGTTCGGGTCACCGTTGAGCTGGTCTTAAGAGACACGTGGCAGCCTGGTCATCCCGGCCATGTCGGCATAGCTCAACCAACTCCGTGATATACACCGACTCCGTGGCTCTAGCCGAGCTATGCTATTACTGTGGCCCTCCATCTTATCCTCTCAGCCATGCCAGCTACACGTCACGCGGGTAAGCACAACTACAGATAAGAGGAAAGAGAGAAAGACAACTCACTGGGAAATAAGACTCTATCCCAAGGACCTCGGTGGTTAACCTCATTTCGACAATCTCGGAAGCCCAATCCGACCAAGACAAGGATCTTCGGCTATAAAGAGGTATTCCCGCTCAAGGTAAGGGATGGAATTTCTAGCACCCATACTGTTACTCTAATTGGACCAGCACCCTCATTGCTCGACCCAACCATCCACTACCTTCTATTGACTTGATCGTCGGAGTGCCTACCCGACGATAACTCCTCAAGCCTCTGACTTCCCTTTTTTGATAATAGGTCTTGAAGCACGGCCTCATCCTTCCACCTCGGTACCACCCTGTTGGCAAGGATTATTTGACTTCCTTCCTCAGTTCGTGCACCACCTTAGATCGAGTAGCATCGGATTGGCGTCGTTTGTGGGAAACGCACAAAAACCGTCATTTGTGCACCACCTCAATTCGAACGATTAACATGCTGATCCCCATCTCGGGAGTCTCGGTGTCGCAGCCCTCCACACCAAGAAATCCCTTAGCCTCTAACCACGGTTGATCTTGCGTAGTTCCGGGCATTGCAGGAGAAGGTCGATAAGATCTTCAAGATAATGAAGACACTAGGATCTACGGCACCGCCCAGCCAGGCCGTCCCTTCTCACGCCCCGACGCATACAAAGGATGACCCTTGCCCCAAGGACCCCAAAATGTGTTGGCCGAACAAAAGGAGAGTGCAATCTGACCATGAAAAGCAAGACACGACAAGGAAATCTGCCTCAATAGATCGCACTCGTGAGCCTGACAACCGCAGTAGGACGCATCAAACTACGTGGATCCCTGCTAAAGAAAGGCTCGGCAAGCAGACGCCACCTCGTGTGGTCTCTGTTGTTGAGTCCAACTTAGAAAAAAGACCTCTCCGCATGCCCCAAGGAGAAAGCCCCGCATACCGCGGTCCCGGACAATAAAGACACCGAGATTCGGGAGCTCCAACAATGCTTGGAGGAGTTGGAGTGCAGCCAAATTCAGAGAAGCACGACACTACCTGTAGATTAGTCGGTGCAGCCAGCTGTATCGACCGCTAAAGAATCACCATTCGTTCAAGAAATCATAGACGATGTGCCTCCCATGGGGTGGCGAGCACCTCAGCTCGACAAGTACAATGGGAATACCGACCACATCGAAGCACTAAAGGCTCAACTGATGTTGCATGGATCCTCTGAGGGCCTGATGTACAAAGCCCTAGTGGCCACCCTCATAGGTGCAGCCCTGACTTGGTATTTCCTCTCTACCCCCACATTCCATAGCGTTGTGGGAGCAGATGTAGACCTAGTTTTGTGCATAGTTCACGGCAAGCCAGAAGCACTAGAAGACTTCGGCCAGCCTTATGCAAGTATTGCAGAGGAAGGCAGAATCTCTCAAAGACTACCTGGTGAGATTCAACAAAGAATCACTACAGGTTAGGAACCTGAACCAGTATGTAGCTGTCACCGCTATTCAGCACGGGCTCCGCCCCTCACCATTCAACTTCTCCATATCCAAGAACTCTCCGTAGACCCTACCCGCGCTGATGAGCCATGCCCAAAAGTACATCAATGCAAAAGAAGCACAGACACAACTATGGGACGAGGAAGAAAGGCCTGACAAGAAGAGGAGAAATACCGAGGAGTGGAAGTCAGAAAGATCAGATTTGGATCAAAGGATCCATCATACTTATCCAAGGAAGGAAGCTTGAAGTCCTTTGGCATAGGGACGGCAAGAAGCTTTGGAGATAAGGGGGACAGAACTGAAAGGAGAGGAGTGGATTTTACTTCCCCTGAGCTTACCTCTTTCTTACCCTTGAGCTCGGGTAGATTGTGAGTTGCGGTTCGGCGAGCTCGGCAGCACCTTCGTTGCTTCTTTGCTGGCTCGGAATTGGTACTGCTTGCTTCTGTGTTGCCAAGTTCGATAGGCCCAGGGAGAGGCTCGGACGGCTGCTGATAGTTGTGAATTGAGGTGCCTTGCCTATAGTCCATGGCCAGGACCTCAAACTGGTTTTCAGCGAGCGGAAGCTCGAACTATGAATGCTAAGGGGATGTGGGTCTGACTGGCTGAGAGGCCCTCAACCTGACTACAGGCTACGAGGCAGGGATAGCTGGTCTCTCCTTCCTGCCGTGGGATGAGACTTGACTCTGGAGAGGGTTCTGAGTCTAAGAGGTCTCTCTCCGGTGAGAAGGACGTTCACTCTGACGGCGGGGACTGGCTTGCTGCGTGGCCGGGTGCCGAGGAGGAAGTGGCTACTGGGTTCGAGGGAACGGAGGAAACTGCTGCTGGTAGTGATACTGAGAAACTTGGTGCAGCACTTGCTGCTAATAGAGTTGAAACTGCTGGAACTATTGCATTTGAGCTTGCATAGCTCACATGCATTGCACCAGGTCTTCAAGATGGTTTTGACTGGTCATCGGAGGAATAACAGAGGGCTCAGTGAAGGTCGCTTCAACCATTAAAGGGAGTGGAGCATTCACGGGTGCCATTGTTTGGGGCACATTCAGGATGGGAACTCTGTCCGCAGAGAGGGGGACGATGAACTGTCCAATGCACACCACTGGGACCTGGAGTTGCCCCCCGGCGGCGTTCACTTATGCACTGCGTGCGGCATTGCTAGAAGAAGCCATAGGAACTGACGTCTTACTGAAAGTTTTCGGTGTTTGGTGGAGGAAGGCTTTTTGAAGCGATTCCCACAGACGGCGCCAAATGATGTAGCGGGATCCGGTAACTTATAGCTGGTAGGGACTTTGCTCCTAGCTGGCAACGGTCAACACCTGAGAAGGAGAAGAGAATGAAGGATTCCCGGGGAGCTCATCCGGTGGGAACACTCCGATGATTAAGTTAGAACTCTGAGAGAGCTGTAGAAAATGCAGAAAGAGATAAGAGTGCAAATAGCACAAGATCAATTCGATTCAATTACCTCTACCCCTTGGAAATCGGGGCCTTTAAATACTGATGTCCTGTCAAATCGGACGTAACCATCTCTGGCCCTCTGTCGCAGTCATTTTTCATCAGGGCTGCGCAGGTAACCGTTGCAGGGTACTGCCCAATCAGGTGAAAGACGTGACCCATAAAGGACAGACATGCTGCCACCTGTCGAGAGACGTGGGCGCAGGCCACTAGTGCTGGCAGAGACTGCGCCGTTAGTCAGGAGACGTGGGTGCAGTATGGTAGGTACGGTCTTGTCAGATAAGAAGCTTCCTAAAAACGCTGCGTCACTTAATAGCGAGTTGCCTTGTAGCGAGCTACTTGATGCGTCCCGAGGTGATTCCACCTGAGGTCTTCGAGACGGCCCTCTTGCCTAAGGATTGGAGCGAGCTGATTGTCCTAGCTCGTGAGCTAGGATAGACTTAGCTTGGAGTGTTCCCTTTCAGTCATACCGGCGTGTTTGAACTTGCGCTATAGCGAGCTTGTTCTGTAGCGAGCTAACCCGCGAGGGCTTTAGTGAGCTTGTTGCACCGAGTAGCCAGGCAGTCACGTTGTGCTGTCACTTATGTCAAGTCACGTGCACGTGTCACCTTTTCAGGAGGTCCGATCAAATCACCCCCCATCACCCATGTTTCTGGAAAAGCAAACGAGCTCCTGGGAACTTATTGAGGTATCTAAGGATTCTTTCTATGGCTTCAAAGTGAGTTAATGGTTGGGTTCAATGGGTGAATCAATTAATTTCACTCCCAACTTGCCTGTATCCTCTAATAGATCTAATACATATTTTCTTTGGGAAATAAAGATGCCCATTTTTGAGCGGGCAACTTCAATTCCAAGAAAATAACGTAAGGGGCCTAGATCTTTCACCTCAAATTGAGTGGCTATGAATTTCTTCAGCTTCTCTATTTCAGCCCTCCAGTCTCTTGTGATTACTATGTCATCAACATAGACAATTAAAGCTGCAATTTCCTTCATCTTTTTTCACAAATAAAGTATGATCTGACCGGTATTGTTTGAATCCCATATGTTGCACTAGTAAATGAAACCTATTAAACCAGGCCCAAGGTGATTGTTTCAACCCATATAAAGATTTTTTTAACTTGCACACCTTCTGCTCACTACCTTTGGCACAAAAACCTGGAGGTTGAGTCATGTGAACCTCTTCCTCTAGGTCACCATTCAAGAATGCATTCTTGATATCCAACTGATGAAGTTCCCAATCAAGGTTAGCTGCCAGTGAGAGGAGCATTCTGATTGAATTCATCTTGGCTACTAAAGCAAAGGTCTCTACATAGTCTACTCCATACACTTGTGTAAACCCTTTGGCCACCAATCTAGCTTTGTACCTTTCTACTGAACCATCAATTCTATGCTTTATTATGAATACCCACTTGTAACCCACTGGTTCCTTCCCTTCAGGAAGATCTACTAACTCCCAGGTGCCATTTTTTTGTAAGGCATTAATTTCTTCCTTCATTGCATATGTCCATTCTTAGGAATAGAGACATTGTCAATAGAGGAAAGGAATGCATGGTATGAAGGTGAAATATGATCATAGGACACAAAGTGAGAGATAAGATGATTAGTAGTACAAGACCTAACACCCTTTCTCTAAGCAATAAGAACATCAAGATCATTAATAACAAGAGGATCAATGTTAAGAGATTCAGGCATATCAATGGGAACAAGTATACCTGGCTGATGAGGAGTATCTACCTCTGAGAGTTCAATGATATTGACTGCATAGTTTCAGGTTCCATGGCTCTTGAACTCTGCTGGCTCTTATGGTAGCGAAGAAAGACCCGAAATGGAGAACGATCGGGAAGAGGAGGTAGTTGAACTAAGTGTGTTTCTCCTCAACCCTACTCTCCCCCCAAGGAGAAACCAAGAAGAAGGGTTGACTCTCAAAGAATGGTACATCCAAGCAGACATAGTACTTGCGTGAAGCATGATCATAGCAACAGTAACCCTTTTGAGATAACGGATAACCAAGAAAACACAAGGAGTGGCATGAGGATCAAGTTTACCACGAGTAGGAGATAAGTCATGTACGAAGAAACGACACCCAAAGACATTCATTGGAATAGGGGACGATGGATCTATAGGAAACAAGAGTTGATGTGGGGCCTTATACTCTAGTAACCAAGAAGGCATACGATTGATGATATATGCAACAGACATAACAACATCCATCCAAAAATATTTCAGAACATTCATATGAAGTAATAAACCACGAGCTACCTCAAGTAGATGATGATTTTTCCTTTCAGCAACACCATTTTGTTGAGGTGTCCTGGCGCAAGAGTTTCAATGAAGAAATCCATACGAAGCAAAGAACTCCGTGAGATCACTATGGAAGTACTCTTTTCCATTGTTTGATTGGAAAATGTGAATTTCAGTTCAAAATTGAGTGAAAACCATTCGTTGAAAGTTTTTCACAATCTTTGGTACTTCATCTTTAGATCGCATAGGATACACCCAAGTATATCTACAGTAGTCATCGATCAAAGTAATGAAATATTTATATCCAATCTCAATAGGTAGAGAAAGAGGGCCTCACACATCAGAAAAGACTATGAAAAGTAAATTCAAATATTTTGATTCTTAAAGGAAAGGAATTTCTACAATGTTTGCTCAATTAGCATGTATGATACTGCAATTTACTAACTAACAAAGACTTAAACAACCCAGGAAGAATAAGTTTTAAAGACTTAAACGAAAGGTGACCAAGACGATTATGCCACAAGTAGGCATGATTCTCACTAGAAGAACTTAAAGACTTTGTAGCCACAAGACTAGCTTTATTTTCCAACACATAGAGGCCATCCACCATGTTTCCTCTACCAATCGTCTTCCCCGAAGTGAAATCCTAAAACACACATGGAGAATGAAAGAAGGTCACTGAATAATTTAAGGAATGAGTAATACTGCTAATGAAAATTAAATTGATAGGTAATTTAGGAATATGCAACACATAGAGGAAGGGAGATGGTTCCTTGACCGGCAATGGTGGAATAAGACCCATCAACCAATTTCACCTTATCTCTCACAGAGAGGAGGTTATATGCCTGAAATAAGGTTGACTTACCAGTCATATGGTTTGAGGCTCCATAGTCAATTATCTAAGGGGAATTAGATGTATGAGATGACACATGGAAGGTAGTGGTAGTGTTACTTGATGTAGATGCAAAGGAGGTAGAAGGAGTAGGGTCAGAATCCATCTGGCGAAGTATCCTACCATATAATTCCAAGTGGTCATGGAAGGAGTTGATGATCTTTTCCTTGGGGTCAGAACCAGAGTGTCGCTCTTGGGGTACCATGGGACTAGTCTCTTGAGATGCCGCATTTGCTGAGTTATATTTCTTCTGACTTAGCTAGGTTGGCATGTTACTCAGATCAGACTTCTTACTCAATTCCTGAGCCCATTTCGTCTTTCCATGAAGATCCCAACATGTGTCTCTAGTGTGCCTGGACTTTTGATAGTGAGTGCACCAAAATTTGTCTTTGTCCTCCACTCTCTTCTGTGAATCTCCCTTTTTAAATTAACCTCCAACATTTGAACTCGTACCCCCTCGAACAGCTAGTGCAATCGGTTCCCCTTTTATATAATTCATCACACTTCTTCTGCTCTCTTCAGACTGATCTAGGGCATAAACTTCTTGGACTGACGGTAGGTTCTTACTTCCTAAGATTTGTACCCTCATGGATTCATATGTAGGATTCAGCCCCAAAAGAAAGGCAAATACCCATTGCTGCGAAACAAGTGATTTGTAGGCCTTTGCATCCTCATCGCACTTCCAATTTACATTTTGATAATGATCCAATTCCTTCCAAATTGATGTCAAGTCTGAATAGTACACCAAGAGGCTCCTCTCCCCTTGCTTGCAAGTGGAGGATTCTACTTGTAATTGATATATATTTGCATAGTGTCTCTGTTCTGTATAGGTAGATTTTGCTTGTTCTCATATTTCACAAGCTGTTTCAGCCCACATAAAGGTTGTCCTTACTTGTGACAGCATGGAAACCAAGATCCATGACATCACCATGCTATTTTCTTGGTACCATCTATCATGTTCAGCACTACCAATCTTTGGTTCCTTGATTTTACCAATAACATACCCAATTTTTTCCTCTAGTAGTAATATAAAGTTTAATTCCCCTGGACCATTCAAGATAGTTTAGTCCATCAAAGGGGATTACAGCCATGGGGAAACATATATCCATCCCCCTACTCATTCCATTTTGACCTCCTGAAATTCCTGAAGTTGCAGAATTCTCAGAGGACATGATTCAAACAACTTTCAGACCTTACACACACCTTATGATCCCTCCTATCACCAAACAAACAGTCCTAGAAACACGAAGGATGAAGCCCACATGCACACACTGTAATCTAGACACAATCTAACTAGAAACCAGCCCAGATTGTCCAAAAAAGGCATGATTTTAGGGTTATCTCAGAGCTAATATGACCTAGCAGTCACACTCCACCAACTTCTAGACACCCCAAACACATCGACTGCTAGGAGGGGTCATAAACCAATATGGTTACACCACAAGGGTTAAAAGATCAGGTCATCCACTACCTATAGATCTGAATTCTCAGACATGGGATCACACGATCCATAAAAAAAGAGGTTCGAACCTCACAACTTCTCAAAAAACATTCAGTAGTCTGGAGTCACATAGTTTCTTCTTGGTACACAACCAAGGAAAACGAAAAAAAACACAAAAAAAAATTATACCAATCATAGGTCTGCACTTTTTTATCTCAGTTGAAGAAGACAGCCGGTTGAAGCTTGTTCGATCTATTCACAGGCCTAGCAGAACCGCTCTGATACGATATTAACAGCTGAACAGAGGAGAAGAGAGGTAGGAAAAGAGAAGAGGAAGAGAGGAGAGAAGATAAGAGATAGATTTGGAGTCTGCTACAATGCCACTACTGCGCTGGCAATGCCAGCTTATATTAATATATATAGGGCAACCATAATTAGAAGGGAAAGGACCGTTATGCCCCTACTTAAGTTGCAACAAAAAAACAAAAGAAAAAACTGCTTTAATTTGTCCAAACGGACCTAACTCAGCAGAATACAAACATAATAAATAAAGTTAACATTCCAACAGGACCTTATTGCATGGCCTGAAAACCTGATTGGACCAGGCCAAGGGAAGGTGGGTCGAGGAACTATCGAGCATTCTTTGGGCATAGAGGACTACTCCGCAGATGGCTACCGGAGAGACAACCTTCAGCCTGACCTATGGGGCCGACCCATGTGACCCGTGGAATTTGGCTCCCCAACTCTCCGGACCAAGCTTTATGATGAAGACTAGAACGACGAGGACCTCCGCGCAGAGCTAGATCTGGTAGAAGATGCCCAAGACCTAGCACATGTCAAGATGGTAGCATAGCAACAGAGGATGGTGAAATACTACGATTCCAAAGTCCGAAGATGCGAGTTCAAGACAGGTAACCTCGTCCTCCGCAAAGTCATTATGCCCACGCCAGGAGAAGGTAAGCTCAGATTAAACTGGGAAGGGCCATACATAATCACCAGGGTTCTTGGACCAAGCACCTACAGGCTCGAAGACCTTGATGGCCGACCAATATTACGGAGTTGGAACACAAGGAACCTTCGAATGTACTATCAATGATTCGATGTTAATGAAGAGTATCTTATTCAAGCCATGTGTTGATTGCCCGACACACTGCACACGCACGCACCCTACACAATGCCACACTACACACACATCACTCAAGCCGCGCAACACACGCTTAGCTTGGCACACTTCACTGATTCGGCTGATCTTCAAATGGCCTGAGCCCACAATGCGTAGTGTGGCAGTGTATCGCCAACCAAGTAAATTAACTCGGGTGTCCACAGCTAGAGCCTAAGGTGGAGAAGAATGCCTTCACCCATCAAGGCTTGAGGGCGGTCATTGAACTCCACACACCCACTAACTAATAGTTAGCGAGAGCTAGTCGAGCAATGGCCAACCCTTGAAAAGCCAAAAAGCTCCTGAGACCAGTAACCGAGCACCCCAAAGATGAGAACTTGGAGCATACTCTGGCCCTACTAACCTGAGACCGAAGATCTTGGCCAACCCCAAACCTCGACCGTAACAAGAACGAGGAACACAACAAAAAGATAAAAGAGAGAGAGAGAGAGAGAGAAATGGTACACAAGTTTGGAACAAAAGAAAAAGTACATTCTCATTAAGTTAGCATGCTCAGTACATAATTCAGAGCTCGCCATACCGAGTCGTTAGAAGGAGAACAAAAAAAAAGGCAAAGGCAACCCTACAACAACTCAATCCTTGGCGAGAGGATCAACAGCCTCATCTCCCTCCTCATCAACAAGGTTATCTGAGGCGGGAGCTGTCTCATCATCATGAGCATCCCAGGTCTGTGCAACCTCAGCCAGCTCGGGACAATGACACAACGCTCTCCACCAAAAGATGTTGAACCCTGCCTCGTAGGAGCTCGAGGCATACTGATCCATTTCCTGCTGATACTCTACCGAGCCCTTGTATTGTGTCACCACCGCTTCGGTGGCCTCTTGTCTCAATCACTCCCTTTCCACCTTCAGCTCGGTAATCTGCTACTTTAGGCTGTCCACAAAATTTGCCTACTCGGCTATTTTGGCCATCTACTCGGCCACCTCCGTTTCTAGCGCTGCAGTCTGCTCCCCAGCCGCCCAAAGCTCGGCCAGCTGAGCCTTCAGGTTCAGGTACTCAGAGTGTTCACTCCCGTACATCCCACATAGATCTCGGAGTCGGTCGACCAAAGCAATCGCCAAGCATGCATTCTGTGGACAATAAATGGTGGTACCATGAAAGAACCTACTTAAAACAAATGAAGCAAGTACAAACATACCAGAGCCACAGCCCAGATGAGTGAGCATTCCAAGGCTCCACTACTAGTGCTCGCGACCTCCCGGGTAATTGACGTTGTCAGCATTCTGATGAGACTAAAAATTATCATATTTTTATCCCTCAATATTCACTCTTTTATACATAATTAGTACCTAATTGGACTCACTATTCTTGTATTTCGATTTAGGGCACGAAAGAAGGCGTTAGGAGAAAAACAAGGCTAATCGGGTAATTTCGCACAATTTCGGCGCCACGTAGTAATCTAGGCATAACTCTCCCATCCGGACTCCGATTGAGATTATTCAAGATGCATTGGAAAGATAAGAAAACACTCTACAAATCGGGCCCAAAGTTCAAGCGAGTTCATAGAGAAGCCCAGTTCGCAGCAGAAGCCCAATTCACAGAGAAGCCTAGCAGCGGCCCAATTCGTTGAGGAAGCCCAATACGAATGCAAGAACAAGAAACATCAAAGAGTCCTATTGAAGGGATGGGATATCCATCGTATGGACGCCCAAATCTTGCGGAAAAGACTGAGCGAATTTCAAAAATTTCTCCCATCTCTACTAGGAATCAAATTCCCTATTTTAGAAAATTCACAATTTTAAAGGACCTATCTTGAACCAAGAACCGAACCAAATCTGAACCAAAAGTAGTAGGAGAGGAATATACAAGATACGGAGAAATAATATCTCCCAACGAAAGTGTTCACGCCCAAGGAAGGATCCAAAGACTGCTCCCACTGAATATGGCACAGTGCAGGATGGAGTAGAATCAACAGTGTTCTTCCCAAGAATCTAATCCTTCGCAAAAATTACCAGGATGGCACGTGAGCACAGCTTCCTATCAGTCCCTTCGCAAGAAACTGATATCAAGATCCAATCTTGATTTCTTCCATTGAACTGGAGAACAAACTGGAGGTGTGGCGGTGGCAGGAAGGAGGTGGCAAGAGATAATTTTCGCAAATGTGCTGAATTCTATCTTCTGTGAATTCAGCTCTGAAGACAGGATGTGGTGTTCTTGTGTCGAAAGGCTGCCACCCCCTCCTCCTTTTATAGACTTAAAAGGATTAGCTCCTAATCCCATTAGGAGTTCCTGATCCAAATCATATTTGGATAAGAAGTCCCTTTAAGTGATAAGGGTGAGCCCTTATCTTATCTGCAGATTAGATCAACCCTCTCCAAATCCTATTAGGAGGCTTCCAGATCTAAATCTTATTTAGATCTTGGACTCTCTAAGTGAATAGGGTCAAGGCCCAATCCTATCAACTGATTTAATCCCAGATCCGCCCCTTATTAAACTGATCAAAATCAGCCCAGTTCGAAATGGGCTTTTAGGCCCATTAAGGACATGTGATCACTTAGCCTTCCAAACTGCTGCCCAGTTGGACTTCTATGTATGGTGTGGGACCCAAACAATGATCTACACATCAGCCACATGGGTTCAGCCCAGCCTTTGTTACAAGGCCTGGTCGAATACACTGTTATGGATAGTGCATCCCCTGAAACCCATCACATGGGCACCTAATGGGCCCAATACTTACCCTAAGTGGTCCCTGGGCCAAGCCACCTTGTAACACCCAGGGACTGTGGGCAGATGCAAGATTAGCCCATCAGCTATTACCCTCAATGGTCTTACACTTAACCTCTCAGCCCATAATGATCAAACACTGCCCGACAAGAGAGGACCTCTCCCTCGGCTGCAAGGAATAGTACTGCACTCTCTGCTCACATGGATCCCGGGAATTAAAACCTTTTGCAAACGTTTTAGAAACTGCAACATATATAAGTATATCAGTATATAAATATATTTTGCAAAACTAAATTCCAACGATTGAAATCGGTTGCCGGCAGTCTTGGTTTCCATCAGAGAGAGTGCACTCCGGATCATTACCTTTGTCTAACAAAGGGGCTGATCCTGTCACTATGATCACCCACTCAGATGAATTCTCGGACTGTCCCAACAGACCCAGGTTTTGACCCCCTCTAAGGATCTCACTGATTGGCATATCAAAGACAGCCCAATCTGACACCTAGTGCAGTATCATAATCGAGTCAAGGGGTCAGGTGTAACTTTCCAGTTTTGCCCATCAATCTCCAAGGTCCAGGGCAACACTAGAAATCTGGTCCGGTTCAAAGATTCAATTAATCCTATACTGCATGTGCCTTGGGTCTCACCCTGGCGGCTGAGACGGGCCACCCCAACACTTGGCAACACACCAGTGTCAGCCTTGGCAGGATAAATCTCCCCAGACTTACCCAACGGCTATGAACATTATAAACTAACACAAGTTTCATTAAGTGTCCAGTTTAAGGGTATTACACAGAAACACACCATAGGAACATGAATCAAATATGAACTTTATCCATTTACAATGAATTCATAATGTACATCATTCTGATTGAAGATAAGAGCATACAACTGTCTAACACCTATCGGATTTAATTTCCTGCTGTATTTCTAGAAAGATAAAAGAGATTAGGATTACTAGTTAAGAGATAGGAGTAGATTAGATCTAATCTAGGCATTATCTATTAGAGAACTAAACTCCCAATGGAGAAAGAACTCCTTAGAGGAGCAAGAGACAACTCCCTCCTAAATCTATATAAAGGGGGCGGACTAGCACCCAAGGGTACCATCAAATCCTCCAAGAGAGCTTTAGCCTTCAGAGAGAGACATCAGCAACCAAGGAGGAAGAAGTAGAGTTCGCCCCCTTTGATTCTATAAACATTGTGATATCTAATTGATTTTTATTTCAATTCATTGTTTATGGGTATTCATATGTTTTCTGCGATTAACTGTGAAGATTATTTTTGTTGATTAAGCAAAAAGGCACCCTTGCTCATTCAATGAAAATAATCTATGGCCGATTGAACCTCCAGTTTCGTATATGATTGGTAGGTTAGATCATGGTGGCAACTAACAAAAATTGATTGCAAAAAGGTTTTCGATCTATGTTAGGAAAATGTATGATCTGGTTTAAACGGTCCAAGCTTGTGAGATCGTTGACCAGAATTGGGTATCTCCCCACTTAATGCTATTAATAGATTAAATCCTAAGAGCTTGTTTAGGACTATCTATTAATAAGAGAAGCAATCAAAGAGCTTGTTTTGGTTGTTGAATAATACGAGTAGAGGCTGGCTATTAGAGTTTGTTAATGACTATAACCAATTTATTCGTAAACATATGAATCTATCTTTGCATCGAGGATCAATGATAAGAATCAAAGCTGAACTTGTCCCTTCAACCGGAAGCTATCTCCCATCGATTTGATCCTTCCTTTCTGTTATTTTTTGTTATTCTCTTTATTTCATCTTATTTTTCTTATCTTCACAACCCCCTACTTTGTTTACTTGGAAATAAATCCACTCAATCCCTATGGAGACGACCTTGCTCATCACTATATACAAATTATTCAATTCGAGCAAGATTTTTTATCTTTGGTTGGATTCGACACCCACCACATTCCGCGGAGCAGCTGCTCGGGAACCCTTGGCATTTGAAGGTCGTTCTCGCTATGGACCGACCATCGCGACACTTGTATGCTCGGGCTACTGCCCCCGACTTCAGTTTGTGGTGGAACGGCAGCTAGGCGAACTTCCTCTAAATCCACCACCACCACATCCTCATCATCATTGCATCGATGTCGAACCCTCTTTTAACGACGAGACATCCAATCAAAGGACCTCGGCGGGGGAATCACCTCCGGCCGAGCCTGAGGCTGTGCACCCACCCGGTTCGACCTCTACCGATTTTCCTTCATCCGGCGGACAAACTCCTTCTCGCTCGCCATCTCCACACCTGCACCGCGGAATTGCAACAATAAGCACGAGATTGAAAATAAAAAGAAAAGAGGGAAAATAGGATTCGACAAGTAAACTGAAGTGAAAAAAATTGACGGGCCACCCTGCGCATCAATCCGGCGAGCATCAACATCTCAGAGCAGGTGTACACCACCATAATTATCTCACCGATCATGCTCAGGGCCGACCTCTCCTCCCAGGTGAGCATAGACCATTGGGGCTGTAGCACCTTCATCATCGGCAGCTGTAGCAAAACCGAGAAGGGGAGGGCCCCCAGGACAATGCATGAACAAGAAGGTCTCCTTCCAATGCTTCACAGAAGAGGGGGCCCCAACTAACAACTTGGTGCTCTTCCTAGTCGAGAAATAATAGTAGTCATGCTAGTGATGTTTCAACTAGAGGAGGAAGCTCACCATACCCAGGGTCAACTCGATGTCGCGGAGGGCACAATAAGACATGAGGCCGAACAAAACTGTAAAGGAATTTGGCATCAGCTGCATTGGCAACACTCGGTACCATCCAAACACCCCGATGACCCCTTCATTTAGAGGAAACCTCAACCCGGCCTCCAAGCTGCTCTCGTACACGCATACTTCACTTGGTCGAGCATCCGTTGGCATCTCGCCGGCCTGTAGACACCTCATCCCGAACTCCTCGAGGATGTCATACATAGCCCAAATCCGAGCCATGTCCCCAGGGGTCAAAATGCAGGGGATGGTCCCGAACCGATGACCAGCCCATAAGGGATGCTTTACTTCTACTCTAGAAGGACCAACCTCGGTAGCCTCAAAGTCCCCGACCTTAGACACATAATAAGAGCCACTAGAACTCGAAGAGGAACAAGAAGAGGAAGAAGAGGAATAGGAAGATGGGGAAGACATCTTACTGGACTTGAAGCCACGGAATAAAAAATGAAAGTCGAGCAATGTGACAACCCTTCGCCGAGCTATCTAGTAGTTCCTCTTGCAAATGGAAAAGGAGAAATGCCCATCCACCCCTTCTTATAACCCTTGGGAAAGCAAATCGAATCCAGAACAACAATGGAAATCAAGCGCTGCTCTAAGGAAGCTCGGGAAGACCAATCGATGCGACTGTCACCATATGCGCAAGGCCTCAGGAACCGAAGTGGTGATCTTGACAAGCAATGGTTAGGGCATTAATTACCTCAGTCTGCCCTAAAGCGTCGGTCCGACCAATGTCATGGACACCCAAAGTTCACCCAGGACCACCGGTCCAATTAGCTCCTTGGGTCTCCTCAAGATGCCCAACAACGAACGATGACCAAAGGAGGCCGCGCTGCCCCTCAACTAGGAATTCTACTCTTCGACTTCGGAACTGGGGGAGTGGTGTTCGGATTCCGAAATTTTAAGAACAAGTTCTTCAGCCAAAGAACAAAGAACCCTTCCTCGGCGCAGCATTGCCAAACATCAGAGAGGCCCAAATTTTGGAGCTTAAATCAACACCTCGGCGTAGCATTGCTGAGCATCAGAGAGGCCCAGATTTCAGAGCTCAACTCAACACCTCGACACCTTCCTCGATGCAACATTTTTTAGCATCAGAGAGGCCAAATTTTTGGAGCTCAACTCAACACCTCGGCACCTTCCTCGGCGCAGCATTTCCGAGAATTAGAAAGGCCCAGACTTCGGAGCCTAACTCCACACCTTGGCACCTGCCTGAGTTAAATGACCACGTAGTATTTTAGCCGAGGAACGAAGAGCCCTTCCTCGACACAGCACCACCGAGCATTAGGGAGACCTAGACCTTGAAGCTTAACTCAACACCTCAGTGCTCAACCGAGCTAAATGACTACGCAATACCTCGGCCTCCTCGGCTCTAGAATTGGGGGAGTGGTGTTCGGATTGCAAAGTTTGAATTCTTGGAGTTCCACAGCCAACAATTGAAGGACTCCTCGATCAGAACCCACATTGCATGGATCCCAAATTTTGGCAAGCACCGATGAACACCAAGTGGACAAGATGCTCAACCAGACTTCAACTTGGAAGTTCCTCATCCGAGGAACAAGGCATCCTACCGCACTGCACCTTGGCTGATCATTTCATTCCTCGACTTCAGAACTGGGGAAGTGGGGTTTGGGTCATGGCTGAATTGGTCTTAAGAGATACATGGCCGCTCGGTCATCCCGGCCATGTTGGCATAGCTCGGCCAACACTGTGATATAGACTAACTCCACGGCCCTGGTCGGGCTACGCTATTACTATGGCTCCCCATCTTATCCTCTTAGCCACGTCAACTACACGTCACGCGGGTAAGCACAACTACGGATAAAAGGAGAGATGAAGACAACTCCGCTAGGGAATAGGACTCTATCCCAAAGACTGATTAGAATAAATTATCATATTTTTATCCCCAAATATTCTATCTTTTATACTGAATTAGTACTTAATTGGACTCATATTTCTTGTATTTCGGTTCAGAGCATGAAAGAAGGCATCAAGAGAAAAGCAAGGCAAATCGGATGATTTTTCACAGTTTCGGCACCGCTAGTAATCTGGGCCTAACTCGCGTATCCGAGATCTGATTGGGCTTATTCAAAACCCACTGGAAAAATAAGAGACAAAGCTACAACTTTCATGTTTTGGGCTTTCGCATATTCGGCCTGCATCGAAGTCAAATCTGGGCCTGAAGTCAGGGCAAATTCGTAGGAAGGCCCAATTCGCAACTGAAGCCCAACTTGCAGAAAAGCCTTGCAGCAGCCCAATTCGCAGAGGAGGCCTAATACGAATGCAAAACAAGAAACTGAGAAGATTCTTATCAGATATAAAATTGTGATGTATGAAGGGATGAGAGATCCATCGTATGGACGCCCAAAACTTGCGGAATAAAGGGGCGAATTTCAAAAAAAAAAATTCCCTCCCTTCAACTGGTAATCGCATTCCCTATTTAGAAAATCATATTTTCAAAGTTCAATCTTGAACCACAAACTGAACCAGAATTGAACCAAAAGGAGTAGGAGAGGGTTATACCTGATACGGAGATATAATGGATTTAAGCATGGCCACAGGCAAAAAGGTTTCCTCATAATCGATGTCTTCTTTTTGAGTGTACCCTTTCGCCAACAGACGGGCCTTGAAGGTCTCAACCCGACCATCGGGGCCCTTCTTCCTCCTATAAATCCATTTGCAATCGATTGCTTTTACCCCGGAGAGCGGATCTACTAGAGTCTAGACTCCATTGGTCTTCATTGAGTCCATCTCTGCTCTCATGACCTCCACCCACTTCTGGGAGTCTATGTCCAACATATCTTCCGCGTAAATCACGGGATCCTCCTCACTAGTCAAGGTTTCCACTAGGTAACTATCCTGGTCATAACCATAACGGACTGGTGGCCTGGATACCCGAGTGGATCTTCTAGGTTGGTCACTACCTGGAACTTGTGGGATCTACCCATTTTCTGGTGTGTTTCCTCATTACTGAAGGACCCATCCTCATGCTAAGGATGGAAGGCCTTTAGAGAGTTCATCATATGAATCTCCCTATCACATGCACTCATATTAGCTGGAAGGAACAACTAATTACGCTCTAGTTTGATCTAGGTCAAACCAAAGTGGCTCCCACTGACTTTCATAAAGCTAGATTTCAGTGGGCCTAAATCGGCTAGGGTTTCGCACATAACCTCTTGATGAGGTGTGGAGCCCACCACTGAGGGAGGTCATCCAATGACCAAAAAGGACACCATGGCAATGATGTGCATTCAACCATGGTGTGCGCAAGAGCCACTATCGATCGAGCATGGACCAAGTACTTATGGTCCATGTACGTAGCACATCACACATCCAAACATCGCATGCAAGGATAAATTGATCCAATCAATTAATTATCTGTAAAGCCCATTTGAAGCCCATTTTTAAATCCATAATATTAACCATTTAATATAATCTAGGTATATGGGCCGAATTAGGGTTGATGGGTTCGGCCCATATAGCTTTATCCGTAGAGTGGGCTTTTAGCAGTTTTAACCATTTAAAACTGGGCCTTTACTGGTGGGCCGAATTAACCATTTAATTAAATATCAA